>WBMZ01007528.1:0-195951 GCA_013400975.1 Atrichornis clamosus | reverse complement strand
ATAGACACGCCCTCCCCGCCACGCCCACCGCCCGGGGCCACAGGTTCGAGCCCCGGCGCCGCCCCCGCCGCTCACCTCCGGCTCCGGCCCTTTGTTGCGGGGTGCAGGCGGTGCCCCGCCGTGGCGCGGCAGCCCGCCGGCGGCTCGCCGTGCCTCCGCAGCCCGCCACCCTCCCGCCGGTCCCGGGAAGGAGGCGGATAAATAAGTGCCGTCCCTCCTTTGTCTGCCGCGGCGGGGGGCGGCCCGGGGCGGCGGGGTCTGCGGGGAACCGAGCCCCGGCGAGTCGGAGGCTTTGTGAGAGCTCCGGCTCCGGTGAGAAACCATCTTCCACACACGACATCTCCAAAGGCTGGGAGTGGGGCGCCGTTCCTGGCCCCACCTTGCTCATTCTGCTGCTCCCAACCCTGGGTACCCCCACTGGTAATCCCCGGCCCTCAGCACCAGGACAGACAGGTGACCCCTGTCTCGCTCTGGTTGCACAGCATCCCGCTGCCCTGGGACCTGTTGGCACCTGGGAAACCCCAGCTCAGTACCTGTGCCCTGGCATCCCTCTGCTCCAGGATCTGCTGGCTCCTGGGTATCCCTCGCTGGGACCATTCTCCCTCTGCAGCAGGTGATCCCTGCCCAGCACTGTCCCCTCTGCACACCCAAGGCAGCAACTGGCAGGTGCTGTGCATCTGAGCCCCGTAGCTCTGCTCTTGTCCTTCCTGCCTGAGGTTGACACCTTGGAGCCCCTCAAATGCCAGGCACATCTCAGTTCCCCTGCTCTGTTTCTGCCAAGCTGTGGGCCTCTGCCAGGGCCTCCTCACCCAGATACAAGGGTACAACCCCCTGGAAGCACCAAAGAGTTTGGCCCTATTGCTGCTGGAGAAATTCCTTCCCTGAGCACAGCCCCCTGCCCTGTCCCAGTGCCCCTCTATTCCCCCAGTTACCCCCCAGGAAGAGGGGAAAGTTTACAGGGCAGGGTCTCCACCCAGGCAGGGTCACCTTGTCACCCAGGCACTGCTGGGCCTTGAGGAGGGGGCAGAGAGGATGTGTGCTCCCAGCCCCTCTGTGATCTGCCCCCTGCTGCCACTTCTTTCCCAGGGATGGCTCCACGGAAATAAACCGGCGCTGTCCTTCACCCTCACACATCTCCTGTGTCTTCCTCTGAAAAATGAGGAGTTTGTCGCCGTATTGTCATCACCAGCCACTCTGTGTGCGGCAGGGCAGCCGCAATGGCCCCAGTCAGCAGCACAAATAAATGGCCCGAAACACGATACGCGGGAGCTCCCTGGGATAAAAGAATTTCTAAGGAGAGGTTTTATTTTCCCCTCAGAGCCCCAGTCTCTCGTGATCTGGTCCAAACACAAAGGCTGTCCTGAATTTCCAGTCTCACTTTCTCTCTTGGCAGCTGGTGAGCTGGGTGATGATTTGGGGCACCTTCTCCCCTGTGCTGGTGCCTCGGCACACCGGGCTGTGGTGATGGCAGGTCACCCGACCCCCCCAGGCGCTCCAGGGCCACCAAGCTCCAGTGCAGCCTCCGGTGCAGTTCTGGGGGTGGTGACACACATTTGGCAGTGAAAAAAACTGGAGCAGCCACAGCCGGAGGCTGGTCTCAGTCCCCCCTCCACTACCTGCCTGATGCTGGGGGGGGTTGCGGGTGCTTCCTCAAGCTGCGTTGGGGTGATGTCAGGCAGGAGAGGGAGTGCCCAGCCCTGCCCCAGTCCACCCCCAAAAGACCTGGCCCCCAGAACAGGTGTGGGTGTCCTGGAGACCTGCAGAGGAGCAGCTGGGTCCCTGCTATCCCCTCTCGTCCTTCTGATCCATGGTTTGCTGGCACGGAAAGGGTCCTGGACCTCCCGGTGTATCATTAACCCAGAACTGAGCCATTAACTCTCCCAAGTCTCCATAGTTATAAATCAGCCTTCCTGTAACTTCCTTCTCCCCTGCTGCAGTTTAAGCCTGTGGCTTCCTGTCCTAATTAGCCAGTGAGGTTAATTGGCCCCCAGCTTCTTTACACTTCCAAGCCTCTCTGAGGGGTGAGTCACTGCATCCTCTGTTCATGCATTGACCCTCGGACTCTTCCCCTCGCCATGAGCTCTTCCCTCAGCACCAGGGATGGGAAGTGCTGCCGTGGCCACATCCATGCCATGGTTGAGGGTGACTGCCTGCCTGTTCCAGCTCCTGCAAGCTGCTTTTTTCCTCCTCATTCCCTGCCCCAGGTCTAGGGTGGATACTTGCCACCTACCCAACACTCTATCCCTGTCTTCATCCCTGTTTCTGTTCCAATTCTCATCCCCAACCCCATCTCTATCTCCATCCCCAACCCCATTCTCATCTCCATCCCCAACCCCATGCTCATCTCTATCCCTGTCCCCATTCCCATTTCTGTCCCTTTTCCTGTCGCCATTCCCATCCCTTTTCCTGTCCCAATTTCCATTCTCATTCCTATCCTTCCCCTCATCCCTGTTTCTGTGCACATTGCCCCCATTCCCAGCCTGTCCTCTCTCCTTCCTGGCCCTGTTGCATGGAGGTGCCAGAGGCCCCCAGCAGCTCCTGGATGCCTCGGCTCAGCCGTGCCAGCTTCATGCTCTGGCCATCTGTCCCCCACCTGCCTGCCGTCTCACGCCTCCTCCTTGAGGCCAGGGGTCCCTGTCTCGCCTGCCCCAGCCTGGGGATGCCAGTGGGCACCAGGGTGGGTGTCCTCAAGGAGTCTGATGATGCCAGGAGGGAGCTGGGAAATGCCGTCAGCAGAGCAGTGAAGAGATGCCTGTGCCAGGTTTGGTGGCCCCTCTGAACCAGCCTGGGGACCAGCCCACTGCCAACCCCCCCGCCCCGCAGGGAGCCCACAAGGACACCAGGACCTGCTCAGCCCTTTGGGTCGTGACCCAGTGCTAAAGTGTCCCCCAACACTCCGGGTGCCCTCGGTGCCCCCTCCCGGGCGGTGCTGCCATCCCCCGCTGGGCTGGCCGGCATCGCCTGCCGTGTCCTGCTCTGAGGGAAGCATTATTGCTTTTTATAACCCTGCAGGGGCTTCCCAGCTGCCAGCCCCGTGCCAGCCTGCCTGCCCTCCTGCCTGCCGCCTGCACTGCCTTCCTGCCTGCTGCCTGCCTGCCCGGGCACGGCTGGGGAGGGGGTGGCGGGGGCCGGGGGCTGCAGGGCCCGTCCGACCTGCACAGCTGCATAGCTTGTCTCCAGCTATTAAACAAACTCCTCCATCTCCCCCCTCCTCCCGGTCCCCTTCCCGCCGCCAGACGCTGCTTAACCCTCTGCTGCCCCGCTGCTCTCCCCGCAGCAGCTGGAAGAGGCACCTACCCCTCGCTGCCCACCGCGGGCTTGACTCCCAGGAGCGACCCCCCGTACTGCCAGTGTCCCTCGAGCCGGCCGGGCAGCGAGGGTGTCCACCCAGGTCCCCAGGGTGCCCTCAGCCTGGCACCATCCTGGGCACCCACCCTGCTGCCAGGGCAGGGGATCTGGCAGCTGAGGCTGGGAAGGACAGGGGGATGCAGGGTCTGGGGGATACAGGCAGGGGGATGCAGGGAATGGTGCATGCAAGATGGGGGAAGAGAGGAGTTGTACTGCAGGACCGGGATAGTGCAAGGGCTGGAGGGGAGGAAGAGGGGTGCGGGATGCGGGGCTGGACGTCCCCGGACCCATCGCAGCCCTCTGCCCATCCCACCTCACTGTAGGAATCGATGCTGGGGAGTGCCCCAGCCCCCGGGAGAACTCCAGCTGCAGATCTCCCTTGCAGATGTGGGCCAGTAAAGGAGGCAGGAGGGCACAGGCGCCCTGGGATTCCCCCGGGGTGGCTGCTGAGATCTGCACACCTCGGTGCATGCAGACAGGGGTGCCACAGGCTCAGCTTCCCGCCCGGCTTGCCCTGGCAATGCCAGGAGAACAGCCTCCATCCCCCCAGTCCGCACCCAACAGCTCTCAGAGACACCAGCTTCGCACGGAAACCGATCAGCTTCCAGCTCAGGAACTGCCGCAGGGGATGGGATGCGAGGGAGGAGCAGGATTTGCCCCTCCAGGCTGAATTGAGCCCTCTGGAAGGGTTGATGTGGTGATGCCACTCTCTGTTGCTACCATCCTGGGACACTGTGGAAAGGACAGACCCTGCCCGGCCTCTCCAGGACCTCCCTGACTGCCCTCTGCCTCCCACGCTCCCTCCCCCAGATGTTTGGGATATCTGGTCCTTTCCCGCTTCAGCCCAGTAACAAATGCTTGCCTGAGCGGGGTTTATTATTGTAAGAGCCTGGAGCTGGCTCTGGCCAACTTTCTGCCTGGGGCTAAGCCAGCAGCTGCAGGGCACCCCTCGGCACAGCCACCCCAGGGACGAGCTGTCCCTGCCCCGGGCACTGACTGCGTTCCAAGGGGTGGGGACCGACCCCCTGACATTGCCCAGCACCCGGCGGGCGTGAGGAGGCAAGCCCCCAGCCCCAGGCAGGGTACGAAGCTGGATGCTCCACCCTTCAGCTGGCAGTGCTGGGAGAAGCGTGGGGGGTTTGCTGAGACTCCCCCAAGCCCCCTGCTGTCTCTCCCCTGCTCCGCTCCGCGGATGGGCTGTCGTGGGCTGGAGCGCGGCGGGCTCGGTGATCGATGGCCGAGGCGTGGGCTTGCCAAGCCCTGCGTGTTTGGAAGGCGCCGTGTTTGTCTTGGCAGGAGCAGGGATGTCATCTCCTCTGCCTTGCACCGTGACGAGCTGGGAAAGCCAACGGGGGGTTGTGCTGGAGCGGGTGCCCCAGTGGGTCCCCTGACAGCAGCAGAGGGGTCTGCCCCAGATGGGCAGGGTGAGGTCCCGGCAAGGCGAGAGGACAAGCAGAGGCACCCAGGGGGTGCGGTGAGGGTGACATGGGAACAAACTGAGCCTGTTATCTCCTGGCAGAGCGGCTTTGATCATCCAGATGTGCCCTGCACCTGGCAGAGCTGTCCCCAGCCCAGGCCCTGTGCTGGTGCTGCCCATGGGGTCACCAAGCTCTGCGCTCTGCTGGTGGGGAAACTGAGGCAGGAGGGCAGCACCAGCTGACAGGGGCCATGGGACAGGGGACCGGGGGGTTGGGAGCAAGACAGGCACTGGGAAAAGCAGTCTCTTGGGCAGGAAGCAGCCCGGCTGGAGCAGTGCTGGCAAAAGGGTGCAGTGAGGACATGGAAGGTGGTGATGGATCGATGTCCAGCCCAGTGCCGATGGCAAAGACATTTGAAGAGCAGCTCCTGCTGCTGCTGATGAGGCGCTTGGCGGTCGATAGCTGCCTGCAAAGGCGGGGTCAGATCCTGCTGGGGGTCCCCAGGCAGAACAGGCGATCGTGAGGGAGGGGAGTTGAGTGCCCTGGCAGTGTCTGCAGTGTGATGTAGTGGCAGGCATGGGGCTGGGGAGAGGTTGAGTTTCCTGAAATGGGAACTGCTGGAGTCAGTGTTGTCCCCAGGACTGGGGCTTTTCACTTCCCAGCTGCAATCCAGGAGGCCTGGGATGACAGTGCTGACACACAAGCCCTGCCCAGGACCAGGAGCAGGACATGGGTGTCAGCTGCAATCCAGGAGGCCTGGGATGACAGTGCTGACACACAAGCCCTGCCCAGGACCAGGAGCAGGACATGGCTGGTGCTGCCTGAGCCAAGCCTGACCATGGGGCCCCATCCTGCTCTGCCCCCATGCTGAGTTCTGAGCCAGAGGGACAAGTGGGATGCCCACTCCTGGCTGCAGTTTGGCTACAGTGGGATGCCCATCCTTGTAGCTCTCCATGCTCCAGATAAAGAAGCCATTACCTGCTCTTGTGTGAGGCCAGCCCCATCTCATCCATCCTTCAGCCTGGCCCCACAAGCACATCCCCAGGTTCTGCAGCAGCAGGAGCATCAGGGTGCCTGACTGGGACTGAGCATTCCTGGTGCCCTCTGGCTCCCATGCACGTGGGACCATGGCACGGTATGGGACCACATCTGTGTCACCCCACATGTTGCCATGGAAATGGGCTGGAGCTGTGCCAGTCGAAAGCAGACCAGGACTGGGGCACCCAGGTCCCAGCGAGCCAGTCCCAGCACCCTCCACTTTGCCATGGGGTGCTCTGGGCACACCGTGCAGCTCCCTGTGCCCAGGTGACAGGTGTAGAGGGACACTGGGGCACAGGGATGTGCACAGTGCGGCAGGGATGTGTCACCTTGTGCAGTTGTGCCACAGGATTTGGCTGTGTCTCTTCCAATACATCCCCATGTACACCAAATTGATGAATACCAGTATTTTGGAGGGTTACAAGATCCTTTTCCTGTTCTACAGAGAGGCTGAGGTCATGGCTGGAACCACTGGAGGTAGCACCAGCAGCTAAGCCACCAGGCCAGGAAGAGCATTACCTTCAGGGCACAGCCAGCATCAGTCAGCATCCAGAGACTCTGGACTGCCCCTCACTGCTGCCTGGAGCGATTTCCAGCCCCCTCAAATATGCTTGATGTTGTCTGTGCGAGAAGGACAATGCTATTGAATGGAATAACTCTAGTTTCAAGGTAACTTCCCAATTTTCTGAGGTGTCCAAGGGCTTTCAAGGTATGGGAAGGCAATGTGGGCACAGGGTGAGGGCCAGAAACTCTGTGGCACAGCCCTGATGCACCGGTGTGCCATGTAAGTGGGTCAGTGGTACAGCTGTGGGCATTGGCAGGCACAGAGGAGCTGGAAAGGACAGGACAGAGGTGGCTGGAATGGCTCAAGGGCTGGAAGAAACTGGGACAACTCCATGCACGTGGGTCCTCCCAAAGAAGTTTGTCTGGGAGCTGTATCAGCACACAGGAATAAAAGAACACCAGGCATTTGGAGAGGATTTTTGGCTGCGAAACTCAGCAATCACTCAGCTCCAAGATCCTTCACTAGGATGTGTCCAGTGGTGGCTGTCTCATCCCAGCAAGGACAGATGGATACTGGTGACAGCCTGGCATGGCCCAGCAAACCCCAGCATCCCTCTGGGGTAGAGGAAGGATGATCAGTCTAGCCCAGACTGGGTTTGTGGTGGGAATGCTGGTGGAAGGGTTCTCTGTGGAGACTGAGGGAATGGGGAGAGCCGCATCCCGACTCCCTATCCCTCTCCCAGAAGCACAACGTGCCTCTCCCTTTCCCAGCAAAATCCTGTCGAAATGACGCTCCTGCTCCCGGGTCGCCGTGGCAACCGGCAGGCGCAATGTAAAGGGGATGCAGGATCTGAACCCCATCACTTCCTGCACACGGGACTGCTTCCCAACACTTCCACAGCTCCATCGCCCCAGAGCCGGCTCCTTGCTGGGGGGCTGCCACCTCCCCAAGGTCAGGCTCCAGGCGAGGGTCAGGGGAGGCCCAGGCAGCTGATGCCGACGCTGATGCCGGCACGTGCCTCACGGGAAGCTGTCTCCCTGCCTTGCCCTTCACCACATCCCTCCCCAGCTGCCGCCTGAACTTCAAAGCCACTAAAGGCCACATGGCCTGGAGCATCTTCTCCGTATCACTTCCAGGGAGAAGATGCTTTGAAATCCCCTGGCCCTTCTCCCCTCCTCCGCAGGGTAATTTCCATTTTTTTCAAAACCCCACAAAAAAGGAGCCTTTTTCCTCTTTGTTTCTCTTCTCTCTCTCTCTTTTTTTCCCCTTGTCTTTGTCAGCTAAAAATATGCAACCCACCAGGGAGGGCGGGTGGGGGGAGCTGCTGCTGCGCTGAAGGTTAGTGCCAGGCTGGGGTGGAAAAGCCACTGAAGGGGAATGCAGGTGCTCCCCACCACCCTTCGGGAAGGGTCTGCCCCAGAAGGCCCCCCTTTGCTCACGCCGGGGATCAGGGCTTTGCCCCTGATGTGCTGAGGGCGTGTGTGGGAGGCAATGAAGTTTGAAGGCAGAGCCTGCTCAGGACTTGGTGTGACATGACACTCAGTGAAGGGGCCAGATACAGATCCATCTGTCCCGGTTGTTTCCCAGGGAGCTGGGAAATGCCCAGGGATGCCCATCAGCCGGGGGCGGGATGTCCAGGCACCCCGTGGGGGGTTGACACCACGGGGCAGGGATCAAAGCAGTCGGGGCCAGACCGGCAGCTCCAGGCTGGAGCGTGGGAGGGAGGTGGGCGGCCCTGGCAGAGGAAGGATGTGATTTACCTAATGTGCCGCTCCAACCACAGCATGGATGGAGGAGAAAAACAGCCCGGGGCTCGATGTCTTGGAGAGACGCTGTCAGGGGCTGAGAGGCACCGAGCGGTGCCAAAGCCAGCTGGGAGATTAAATTTGGGATGAATCACTCGGAGCCAGGAGCATTCACCTGAGCTAGAAACCTGCCACAAATTCAGAGAAAACACATTTCCCAGCTCCCTGGGTTGCAATCCTAAGCCTCGTCCAGCTTTACAGGAAGGTGACAGACTTCAAAACTGTCTTACTACTTCTTCCCGCCCCCCTTTCTCTCCCCCTCAAGGACGGGAATGTTGCAGCAGGATGTCTCGGCGTAGGGGTAATGACCAACCACGGGCTCCCCTCCGGAGATGGTGACCCGGCAGCGGGATGCCGGAGCCAGGACTTCCAGGCAGGACCGATCCTTGGGCGTCCTGCAGGGCTGAGGGCGGGCGCTGAGAGGGAGGAGGAAGGCGAGAGACGGGCTGGTATGCTGCAACACAGCAGCATGGGACACTGAGAGCCCGGGGAATCTACTGTCGAGTCAAACTTGTTGAGAAGGCAGGATACAGACAGTAGGAAGAAATTTCCAGGGCAGCTGTGGGTCAGGGGATTTACTGGCGCCCTGGGATGGAGATGTGAGGAGCAGAGAGGTGTCAGAGTTGCTGCTGCTACTGAAGAGGGGAGACACCGACACAGGGTGCACCAGATAGTGCTGCTTGAGTTGTGGGGATTGGCCACCTCGCTTTGGTGGCCTCCGTGGCTTGGAAGGCTGGAGGTAACCCATTCAGAGGATGTCCTGGCTACTTCAAACAAGCTGGCAGACCCCAGACCCGCGGGGCAGCTCGGGGCGGGGGGAGGGGGTGTGATTTATGGAGCTGGGAATTAGGCAGAAGGAGGCGGCGGCAGCGGGGCACACACATGGCAGGCGCTGACGGAGGGGAAAGGGCTGCCGGAGCAGGACGGGAGTGAGTTCCGGGTGGCCAGACTAGAAATTCCTCAGCCTTCCCTAGAGCTCGGATTTACCCCTGCAGCGATGAAGACGGCCCCGACGGGCAGCAGGGCGCTTGGGGCATGTCTGCTCTCAGGAAAGCATGCCGGTGCTCATCTGTAGGGACAGAGCAGGGTACACCCCAGCTGATGGGCTGGCTGGACAGACCTCCCCCCTCCTCCCATGGCCCAGGCATCCATCTGTCCTCCCTAGAGGAGACATCAGGGAGCGGAGGCGTTTGGCAGAGGGTAAACTGAGGCACAGTGGGGGTTGCCTCTCCTGCTTTCATGAGTCAAGGTGTGGTGGCTCTGGGATTCCCAGCCACAGCTCATCTGGGGCCACAGGAGCTGGTGGGACCATGGGGCTCCTCTGCTGCCTGATGGGCACTCAGTACTTGAAGAGCCCTCACCGCCTCCACCGGATGGCGATCTGCCCGTGGGAGCAAGGACATCCCGGATCCTTCCCGCGCACCCGGGCAGGTGGCATCGGGTGTCCACAGCTGCGAGCCGCCTTTCATCCCCTTCCAGGCCGGGGCTCTCTTTCCGTCACCTGCTGCCCTCCCGGACGGAGGCCAAGAGCCCGCGGGCAGGGCCAATGTGCGAGACGTGGCCGCTCTGCCCGCACGTCCTCTGGCTGGAGGGGGGGCAGTGAGATGCCCGAGGCAGCATCCTGCCCCATGCACCCCACTGCCAGCTCCTCGGCTCAGGCTGGGCATAGCTGGGATGGACCCTGGCAAAGCCCGAGTCCAGAGACAGCAGCTCCACGCACTTTCCCAGCAAAACTTTCCATTGCCTTCAGCTCCTGCAATCAGTGGGAAGAGCAGGAGCTGGGGAGCAGGTGGTGGGATGTGTGTGGGTGTTGCTGGAAAACACATGGTCAGCAGTGTGTGTGTGTCCAGGCACACGTGTGTGCACAGGAGTGAGTGCATCCACGGGGAGATACACAGACACAGAGATCTCCCTGTGCATCTCCGAGCGGGCGTTGCACGCCTGTGAGACTGCAGCATCCCTTTGCTGCGGCGTTTCTCAGCGTGTGCAGCCTAATGAGCTGGCACAGCAGAGTTAATTGAGGGGACAGACAAGCAGAGCTCATGATTAAGGAAGGCACTGCAGCAGGTACTGGTGACAAGATGCTGCCTTGTCCCCCCAGGCTGATAGCAGCCCCTGCAGGGGACAGTGACAGCCTGAATCCCCAGGAAAGATGGCTGGGAAAGAGCGTCCCATGTGCTGCAGCTCTCGCCCAGGGCCGGCTCCATTAGCAAAAGCAGACAGGCAGTGGGAATTGCTGTTGCCTGCACGGAGGAATGAATCTGCCAGACCTTTCAGGATGGGGTTGACAGTGGGTACTAAGGCCTCGACCCAGTGGCTTGTCTACAGGCCTGGCTGCATCCTGCCCACAGCACCCTCCACCTGGAACGTGTCCCTGCTGATGCACACTTGCGCAGCATGACGATGCACTGGCTGTCAAAGCTGCCCCCTCAGCTCCCACCATTAAGTTATAGAGTGAACATGCAGCAGAGGGGACGGAACAGCCGGCTCCCAGCAGCACGGTGAGCCTGTGCCAACAGCCCACAAGGACGGGGAGCCTTGCTCAGGGCTGTCAGATTCTCGCTAGAGAAGCTCAGAGAGCTGGAAAGGAGCCTTCACCGCCTTCGTAGCCAGGAGCTCCCACATTCCTCCTCCCTCTTCTGCTCTCTTGCTGGCCATGCCTCTCCCTTGGGGGCCATGTCCTCACAAGACACGTCCGCAGATCCCCCCTTGGAACCTGGCTGTACCTACGGGCATCTCCACCTCGAGGACTGGGAATGTATTGTTCTGTCCCTTCCAGTAAGTGTTCACTCTGAAACCTAATGGTGGGGCAAGAGCCTGTCCTGAAGGGAGGCAGGGATCCTCCTGTAACAGAATCCAACCCTGTCTTCTGCTTCCTCCCTCCCATCAGTGCAGCCCTGCATGCCCTGCCCCAGCCACCAGTGCCATAGGGAGAATAAAACCTTCCGGAGTGAGCATGCCCCTGACCGGATTCGCTCTGCTCCCTGATGAGGAGCTCAGCCAGTAGATGCTGGGCTCCTGTCAGGGAGACTTGAGTGTTTATCAGTTGATAACCTTATCGCAGACACATCCCTAATTAAGCCTGTTAGCTCTTTATGATAAACAACATATGGGCTGGGGCCAGGGGCCTCTGTTGGGCCATGTGCTCGCCGGCAGCCACGCAGCCCATGGGGCACTGCAGGCGGAGAACAAGCAGCCCTGTGTTTGCGCCTGCCTCTCCCTCCCCTTTCCAAAATGGACCTTCAACCCTATGGCTTTGCTGACCCTCCAAACCATAATATTAGTCCTGGGTTTCTCCTCTGGACAAGGGCAAGCAGGAGAGGGGCTGGATTGGACAAGGCTGTCAAAACTTTGCCAGTGCTACAGGATCCCCTTCCTACTCCTGCATGGTCTGGTACTGCATGAAAGAGCCCTGTGGTCTCTTGAGGGCTGGGAAATGAAGGGGTGGTGGAGAACAGCAGCTCTGTACTTCCCACGGGAAGAAATTATGGGACAGCAGCTCAACCTGTTGTTGAGTCTGTGACCCTCAGGGGTTACATAGGGCTTGTGACCCACCCCAGGATAGTTTCTTCACCCATCATCTGGTTGGTAGCTGGAGATATCCATTCATCCATCCATCCATCCATCCATCCATCCATCCATCCATCCAGGAATGGTAGCATGACTCACCCAGGCATCCATCCCACCATCTATCCTTGACTTCACCCTCCTGTTCCCTCATCTATCCACCAGATATCATCCCCTGCCTTCACTCCTTCTTTCCCATCAACCCACCTCACCATCCGCGCCTGCCTCCTCCTGCCCCTCGCTCTGCTCTCCTTAAGCTCAGGGGGCCCATCACCTGCCCCCCCCATACTCATTAATTACCAACCCATGTCTGTGGGGCCAGACCTGTTAACGGGGTGCAGGGAGGGCACCCACTCACTCCCCCTCCTCACAGCTCTGCGTTTCTTATCTTCGAGATCCCACCTTGCTGGCGGAGGAGCGAGGCAGAATGCTGCTTCCCTGGGGAATGGCAAGCCAAGTGATAACGAAATCGCAGAGCAAGGAGAAATTACCTTTCCTGAATTTTAAAAACTTCTCGCTGAGGTTGCCGTGGTAACTGAAAGGTGCATCAGGTTGCTCTGACAACCCCGAAACAGCCAGGTTTTTGCCTGGCAGGCTCTGAAGCGGCAGGTTTTGGGGAGGGAGGAGCCCAGTGTGGTGGGGAGCAGGGATGTTCAGCCCTGAGCACTCCCCAAGACAGAGGTGTCTCCCTCCCCATAGCCACCAGCTGCATCACCACCCCATCACCATTTCCAACCTCTCTCCATATATCCCTCCTGGGAAGCACTGGGGAAAAAGGACTGAGGGGCTCCAAGCCCAACCATTCGATCCCCTGAGAAGGTCGCAGGGAGGTGGGATGGGCTCCAGGTTGGTCCACCCTGCTGTGAGCATCCCTGGCACTGCAGGAGTTGCTGGGAGCCCCAGCAGGCAGCCTGGGGACCTCTCTGCACCCTGTTTGGGGAGTGGGTTGTGCACCCAGAATGACTTTGGGCTCCAAGACCCCAAATGAGTGCCAGCAGCATTGTCCCAGTCCGTGTAAATCACTCTGCCACGGAAATAGCCCCAGTGGGGTTGAAAAATAGCAGGTGACTCACGCAGAGCAAAGGGTCCAAAATAGCCCCTCCGGAGCACTCCTAAAATTAGTCTCCCTCACGGGAGGTCCCGAGCTGTGTGTCCTTGCCAGGGCACAGCCGCGGCTTTGAGCCTGCCTGGCTGCTGTCACCATGGCCACTTCCCTCTGGGGTGGGGGCTGCAGGGCTCCCTTTGCTGCTTTTATCCCTCCAGTATCTCCCGAAAACCCACCCTTGGGTGTGACTGAACCGTGCATCTCTGAGTCTTTGTCAGATGCGTGTGGCTCCCTTTGCTGCAGGCTGTTTCTTGGGGGATGCCCCATGCAACACTCAGGACCCCCAGCAAGACCCAGGCACCGCAAAAACAGCCTTGGAAGTTGTGAGCTAGCAGGGTGCCAAGGACTTGCCCCCCGTCCCGCTCCCTTTGCTTGGATTTCGGTGGGAGGGATGGCGAGACAGCAGATCAGGTGTTTCCCAGAGACAGTGAGTACCACAGAGATTCGGGTTTTCCCACACCAGCTCGCCCACCTCGTTGTTCCACCATGCAGGGCAGCACCAGCCTGCTGCTCCTACCCGCTGCCGGTGCTGGGAGGCACGTGGGTCTGGGGGGGACACATGGAGGGGTCCCGGGGGCAGCACCCGCTCTGCTGGCATGGCCGGGAGTGCTCCCCATGCCGGGCAATTGCTCCTGCGCGGGTGAGCAGTACCCGCTTAATTAGAGGAAGGGATGAATAATTCCTTTTTATAATGCAACGTCGCACGGCAGATGCCGTCTGCCTCGGCGCGCCGCGCGCGGGAGCCCGCGTTATTCTGCTCTCAGCAGAGTTATTTATACACTAGGACATTTTTCAAAGCGCCGCTTTGATGGTCTTCCACCAGCTCGGAAAAAAAAGTAGTCCATCCCAAAATAACCCTAGTGAAAGTCACAGCTCTTCATTACGCAGAGCTTCAACCGGGGGGCTCGGAGAACAAAAACCCGTCACATTCCTCCCATCAAATCCACCCTTTTCAAGTGCATTTCAAATGGGTTCAAACCGCCGCGGCGGCGACTAGACGAGCGCTAATGATGCTGCGGGCACATCCCGCCGGGGAGACGGATGGGGCTGGAGGGCGGTGGGTTTTAAGCAGCTTCCAGAGCCGACAGAGGTTTTGGGGTGCCCAACACAGGGTCTTGCGGGGACCGCAGTGGGATGTGCTGGGAGAAATGCAGTCCCCTGGTTTTTCCTGGTTTTTCCTGCTGCAGGAAGCAGTTTCTCTCCCCAGGTCAGGCTTTGGAGGAGGGGAACAAGCACCAAATAAATTTTTCTTAGGAACTGGAGCCAAAAAGCCCCAGTCTCCATTTCCCAATTGCACCTGCATGCATGGACGCACCCCTCAGGTTTGGTTGCTGTTAAAGGGGAAAAAAAAGGGATGGGGGTAAAGAGATTTTTGTAGATGGTGATAAATTCCTGTGAAAACGTTTTTGACATGAAATCGTCTCCCATCCAAGTTCCCTCCCAGCGGAGACGGTGAGCGGCTCATACCCCACTCCCACACCTGGGAAAGGGCCTGAACTGCTCACCCTGCTCTGCCCGCTGGGCCCTGTGGGGTCGGGGGCCAGTGGGTGCCCCACGGTGGGCTCAGGTTTTCCCCATCGCTAAGCTCTGGCTCACTCCCTGGATCCCCAGGGCCCTGCCTGCAGCAAGGCTGACACTGACCTGCCCGCAGCCCCTCGGTCCCGCTGCCCAGCCCCCTCGCTCTCTCCCCCCGGGGCTCGGCTCCACTGCCGGGGGCGCTGCGCAGCCTCCAGCCCAGAGCGTCGCGGCTCCAGGGCTGCCTGGCTGGTGATCGACGGCTCACTGCCGGAGGCAGGGAAGAGTCTCTGCTAGGAAAACCATTTCTTTACCTTCCAAATCTGCCTGTTCCAGCATTTCTGCAAGACTGGAACAGCCCCCCTGGGAGAGCCTGGCAGTGGAAGATGGCCAGGATGGTGTGAGCTGCCTGGACAGGGAATAACCGTGCTGGATGCAGTCGCAGGTCTCAGGCCCCAGCATCCCAGCCCCTATCTAGGTTTGATTTCTTTCAACAGCAACAGAGCCCTCCCGCTTCACCTCCCAGGGCTGCAAATTGTGTCCACGTTGCTGCAGATGGAGAGTCAATCAAAACCAACTTTTTTTACCGCCCCAGCAGAGAAACCTGGACCACGCAGTTCCCAAGTCAGAACCAGTCTCTAGGTCAAAACAGCATCCAAGTAGAACAGCCAAGGCATAGGGGACACACTTCCCCTTCCTCATCCACCCTGCTTCTGTGGGGCTCGGCAGGAAGAGTGTGGAGGGTGAAATGGCCACTAGTCCAGGGCCACAGAGGTTCCATGTCAAGGGACAGGAGAGGGTGCTGGTACCTCCTGGAGCAGGATGCCAACACCCCCTCCCCCAGAGAAGGGGCTGCCCTTTATTTGTGCACACTCCCCCTGGGCTGCCCTCTTTCGGCCCTTCGAGCACGTCCCCAGCAAACAGGCTGGCTGCCGGGGTGCTGCAGTGGTACCCATGGCGTGCTGGCAGGATGCTGCACCATGGCCCTGCCCGTCCTCCCATCACAGCCCCACGGCTAAAGCCCATGTGGGACATTTGGGTAAAATAGGGAAGACTATTCCAGGGCAATTTCAAAGTGGTTCAGACACATTTAGGAGCTCAGGAGACGATGGACCAACATGATGCAGAAGAGAAGGGGAAGCAGCCGTTTTAAATCCCCTGTGGTAGGAGTGGGAAAAGGCACTGGAGAGGAGCACGAGATCACACATGCACACACGTGTGGCTGCACAAGTGCACACACAGGTGCATGACCATACACTTGTGCGCCTGTGCCCCCTGCCCCAGGTTCTCCCACGGCAGCAACCACCTCCCATTTCAGATCCCCTTTTGGCACCAGGATACAAACCCTATGGAGCTGTGGGTGCCTGGCTTCGGTTGACACCCAGCATGTGCACAGCCAGGGTAGTCCTGGGTCTTGGTTCTCTCCGTGCCTGTCCTGCTGGGCACAGGAGGCTTTTTGGCAGGGGGGTATGAAGGAAAGCCAACCCAATCCACACCAAGCCCCGGGGCCCCCGGCAGCCCCAACCGGTGGCACAAGGATGTGTCCCTGCCTGCTGGCAGCATTTCAGTGACCATGCAAGCGAGCAAGGCAGGCCTGGGGCTGCCCACGAAGAGTGCTGAGCTGCGCCATGGATTGGTAACTCCAGCGATTAAGGAACACTCAGGAGAAAAGCTGTTCACACTAACGATTTGGCCGGTTTCCTCGCCTCAATTAGCACGCAGGAGCTCACAATGCTCCAAAGGCCTCCTGGAAAGCCAAGGCAAAGCAAGCTTGTGAGTTTTAATATTAGTAATGCTGAAAGCCAGACAGAAAAATCCCAAACCTTAAAACTGCAGCAACAGGGGCCTTGGATTCTGCATATTGTAGATACTGGAAGGAGTTGCAGCTCTGTTGGAGCCACGGCCCTGGAAGTCACCCTGCAGCTGCCCTGTGCCCAGGATCCCCAGGTTGCAGTCCTGCTCTCATGTACCTATTGCCCACTGCAAAGGGCACAGGGGCCCTTTGTGTGTCCCCCCTTGTCCCTTAGCCTGAGGTCTCCACCTGCTCTGGGGCTTGGTGCCTTTTTCCCTTGTCAGCCACAGAGAGGCCTTGTGGCTGCCCAGCAATAAGGAAACTGAGGCAAAGGACTGCAGCGAAGCTCTGTCCATCCAGAGACTGCTCTGTATCTCGTCCTGCTAGTGTCTACAAAAGCCTCTCTTGCAGTAGGCTGTGTCCCTCTGCTGGGACCAGCTTCAGCCCCACAGCATTTTGGCCGTGGCCCAGCACCTGCTTGGGGCACCCTGCACCAGCTTCAGGCTTGGCTGCCCAGCCCCAGCAGGATAGGTATGCTGGCAACCCTGCAATTCGTGTCAAGGAGCTCCCACCTGCTCCAGGGGGGATCCTGCCTCCTCACTGCACACTTCTGGGGCTGGCCCCATCCCACGGCTTCTCCTCCTGCCCCCCCCCGAGGTCTGTCCCCAGGGAGGCAGGGACACCATGTCCCTCTGAAGGCAGTGGGCCACGGTGCATTCAGTCACGAACAGCGGCAGTGCGCTGCCTAAATTGGAGGCGCGGGTGCTGGCAGGCAGCAGTGCTTCCATGCCCTGCTCCAGCGCCTGGCACTGGGCTTGACGCATGCCTGGAAGTGGGGGGCTGCATGCACCCCAGCTTCTCCTGTTTCCTGGGCACCCAACAGCAGTGCCTTCACCCAGGAAGGGGGGGCTTTAACCTATCTAACCAAGAGGGGGTGGCTGTGAGCCCAGGACCCCATTTAAAGCCTTGCCCCAGGAAGGAACTCTGTTTTGAGCACCCCATTGTAGCATTTATCCCCCCAGACAGGTCTCTGTGTCCCCATGGCACTCTCCTGGCTCCCCACTGCAACTGTTCAGCAGAGTACCAGCTGGGGCTGGCTAAGCTCCTGGCACTGGGGCAGCCCTTTCCTGCAGCAAGGAGGGAAGGAACCAGACAGGAGCCAGCCAGAGCCAGGAGAACACTGCTGTGCCCACTGCAGGCCCTCCCCTGTGCCATCACCCTGCAGCAGGAGATGCACTGGAAAGGAGATCGATGGCTGGGAAGAAGCTGACCTGCACAAATGCAGTTTATCGACCCATCAAACCCAACTGCTGGGAAACGGACGCCCCCAGTTACAGCACAGAGCAGCAAAGCACTTCACTGCGTCGCCAGCTGGGACACAGGGGGAGCGGGGGGGAAGCTGCCACAGGCACACGGGTCTCTGTCGCAGTGCACCAGGCCTGCCTTCCCTACCATCATCCTGGGGGGAAGCTGGGGGAGGGAGCTGGCACTTCTAGGTTATTTCAAGCCACCTGGTTTCCTGTGTGGAAACGATGAGGGAATGTCACATGCTGGGACGAAGTCCTGAAGCCCTGGCGATGGCCGGCAGCCCTGCACAGAGGGAACTACGGTCCACTGCACAGCCACTACGGACTGTCAGCTGGGCTGTCACAGCCGCGCCACGCCTGCCACCTGGTGGCACGGCCCGGGGACTCGGGCAGGGACCCCAAACCCTGCGATCCCAGTCCTGAGGCAGGAGTGGAGGGATTGCCCACCTCAGCTCACCCCAAGCCAGGCACCCCTCAAAAATCAGGCAGTGGCCTGGCCTCCACACAACAGGCATGGAGAGGCAGCTGGCACAGCAGGATTCACCTAAAAGGCAGCTCGAGGATGAGCTCTGGCCCACCAAAGGGCCTTGCACCGAGGGAGTGGGGAAGCTACTCCTGCTTCATCCTAACCCATTCTTATGCCCACTTGGACAGTAGGAAAGTCCACTGCTGGCTCAGCTTCTACGTGGAGGTTGAGCACAAGCTGCAGCTGACAGCATCAGCAAGGCAGTGCTCAGGGCTGAGCCCTGCTCTGCTCTACTGGCTCTTGGGAAGAGTGTGGACAAGCAAAACACAGCACAGGCAGAGGAATGGAAAGGTACTAACTGAACAGCTGCAGCACAGCTGTGAGGATGAGGTTCACCATCACCCACCCTGCAGCAGCTCCCCACTGTCCACAGGCCAGAGGAAACCACTCCAGAGGTGCCACATGTGCCAGCCCCTCCCTCCCAGCCTCCCACCTAGCACAGGGCCAGCAGGTACCACACAAGGGCTTCTGAGCAGCTGCAGACACTGCTGCTGGGTCCTCTCCTGTTCCTACAGATATGGCAGGCAGGACTACATGGAGATCTGATGCTCCACCAGCCTCTGTCCATGCTGGAGTTGTGAGAAAGACGCTGAGAACACAGCACAGCACAGGGATGAAAGGAGGGAGGTGAGGGGAGCGCTGCATGGAGCAGAGACTCCAGGATGAAGTCTCACCAAGGAAGAAGCAGAATGACAGAAAGGACAAGTAGCATTGGCAACTTAATTCTTCATTCACCCACTGAGAAACAGAAATAGGATAATTTTTGGATGTATTTCATTTGGAAATGAGCCAAATTGGCAACTAGAATCAAAGTCTTCAAAAAGTCTATACAAAGATGTATCATACAAAATGTACAGGAAATTTCTCAAAAAAAACCCAGACAGACAATACAACAAAAGAAGAGCAGAGACAGTTTGAAATCACAACTAACAGGTCCTGCTCCTGCTCCAAAGGGCAGGAGAAGCACCTGGACAACACGCTAAAACACAGAATACATTACATTATATACACGACCGCACAAAGATCAGCCATCCCCTTCGGTCTAACCAGGAGCTCTCCAGCATGAAGTTGGGTCAGTTCAAACAATCTGCTCATGGAAGTGTTTGTTACATGCCGAGCAGGGAACAACGTCCAAGGGAATGAAATGGTCAGCTCTAAACCAAAACCAGAATATAGCCAGGTTACCAAGGCTACGGAGTTTAACAGTCAGTTCTTGCTAACAAGGAAGTGCTTTGCAGGCCAGAGGGGTTACTCCATCTCCGTGAAGCGAGCGAACATGGCTTTCCGCACTGCATCTTTGTATGAATCCGCAGTGGAGACACCATAGGAGCTGCCCTTGGCTCCCAAGCCAGCACCTCGCATTCGTACTTGGGCCTGCAAAGGAAGAGATACACTTCAGCTCTGCAGCAAGCACCCATACCACCACAAGGACACCACCAACAATCTAATCAGTGCAGCCAGTTACCCAAGTTCCCCTGGGGATCGCCACAGATGTAAACACCACCACGGACACCAAGAGATCGGAGTACACACTACACCCCATCCTCGTTGGCTTCATGCTACTCTGACCCCACCACAACTGCACAAAACAGTTCCTAACAGGACAACCTGGAGCACAGGCAAGGCCAGGAAAGGCAACACCTGGAGGGAGGGCAGCCCATCCTGGAGTACTGGGGTCACAGCACTTCAGGAGTCAAGTACCAAACGGAGGAAGCACAGCCCTGCCTCTGCTTTAGCATCTGATGGGACAAACAGGAGCAGGAGTCAATGTGAACAGAGGCAGCTTTGCTGTGGATGGCACAGTTTATTCCTTCCGACCTCTGCAGCAGGAAGTACTTCTTGTTAAAAAAAAAAAAAGGCACCAAATCTCCTCAAGAAGATATCCCTCTTCATTTACCTCAATGGGTGCTGTAATGCCCTGGCATTTTCTTCCCAAACCCGAACCTTCCCTCCAGCCCATGGCCTGCAGCATCTTGTTGCCTATATTACTGTTGTCAAGGCCATCTTTGGTGGGCTGCTCGTAATTCCTGTGGGAAGAAGAGAGGAGTTAACCACACTGCTCACCGTGCATTGAAACAATCACTGGGGAGCTTTCAGATACCTACACTGTGCCTGCATCGTAGACCTTCTTGCGCTTGGGCTCCGGGGGCTCGGGGATGCCATACTTTTCCCGCCTCTCAGCTGCTCTATCTCTGTATTTCATCTGCAAAAAGCAACTACAGTTAGTACAGATCTCAACACACTTTTGTTCATTTTTGAGCTATGGAGTCAGATAAAGGCCTGCTACTACACCACAGCCAGTAGAACCCCAGACCTAAGTCCCTGGAGCACACCTGGAACTGCACTGGAGCAAGAAGAGACTGGAAGACTTCTGGTCCCAATCTGGCAGCCCTGCGCTAGAGGTGGAATAAGCCTTCCCCACTAAGCCATAGCTGTGGGATATGGGACACTTCTCTCCATGTAACAGGGCAGCTCTGAACCTTGACCGGAGAAGGGGTTGGCTTATAAGGATTATCTCGAGTGACGTGTGTTAGGATAAGGAGAGCTCAACAGATCACCTGTGCAGGCTTTCCATTAGCTACTCATCTGCTCATCTCAAAACTGACCTCTCTCTCACGTAGCTCCAAGGCCTCAAGTTCCTGCTCGGAAAGCTTTGATCTCCTATAGATATCCATGTTTTGCTGAAACAAGAAGAGAGATTCATTCTAACAACATGAAATGCACAACAGCTCTTCTTAAGTAAAGTAGCTGACTTTTTAGAGCGGAACAATCCACTTGCAGCTCTTTTTGCTGTTAGAGGAATAGTTTTCCAAACCGCAACATGCCTCATAGGCTTTGGTTTACACACTTAAGTATCGCAACCAAGTCCTTTCCTTACTATATAGTGCAACTACCTTGTGCAAGTCAGAGAGCTGCTGGTGCCGAATCAGAGCATCTTTGTTTGGGAACTGCCTTCTACACAGCAGACAAGCCATCTTCTTCCAGTCAGTCAGCTTCTCCTCCTCATTCTCCATTCTTTCCAGTAAGTCCTCATCATTATCGCTGTCACCACTGTAGGCAGCCACAAGGCCACGCTGAAAAGGGAGGACAGCATTCAGGGGAGTGCAACAGTGTCACCACAGTTCAGAGAGCCCAGAGAGGGAACACAGAGGCTGCAGATGTGTGCACGTCACAGGAGGAACATCATGCTCCCATTACTAAGGAAGAAATCACAGAATGCTTGAGGCTGGAAGGGAACACTGGAGGTCATCCAGTCCAACCTCCCTGCTTAAGAAGGGTTCCCTCCTAGAACACACTGCTTAAGACTGTGTCCTGATGACCCCTAAGTATCTCCAGGAAAGGAGACTCTACAACATCTCTAGAAAAACTGTTCCAGTGCTCAGTCACCCTCACAGTAATAGTTCTTTTTCTCAGCAATGTTTTCCTGGCTCAGGGATTCCTAAAGGCTGGCGTTGGTAGTGGAGACTAAAGCAAAGAAGGTTTTGAGTATTTCAGTCTTCTCTGCCACCTCTGTTGCAAGGGTCCCTTTCTATCCAATACTGGGCCCACATTCTATAGTACTGCAACTCAAAAGAAACACATACCACAGTGGCTGTTAAGACAGTTCCCACTAGCCAAACAATACTTTTAAATACAGGATATATAGAAACCTCCAGACCTCAACTGAGCTTGAGGCTAGAAAGAATCACAGCTGTCCTCAGTGTATCTCAGTCACTCAGCCTACTGCACTTGCACCACACCACTGCAACAATGAACACCACTACTGACAGTGATGCCATGGAAATCCAAGTTGGAAAGCAAGTATCAGCTAGAGCTCCTCTCTCCTACTCACCTTTAGTGGATTTTCATCATCCCCGTTTTTCAACACCTCTGGCAAGATCTGCTGTCGCTCAGACAGAGCTCCCTGGATGACACAAGAATGCCATGAGCACCGAGCTGTCTGCCACACCACCCCCTGCCACACACCACTGACAGCACCTTCACCTTTTTCTCAAAGAGGGCAAAGCCTGCATCTGCAGCCGCCGACTCCTTCCGCTCCTCCTCCCTGGTACTCAGGGGCTGGAAGCTATTCTTGAAGTTCTCTTTCTGCTTGTTCAAACTCTTTGCCCAACGCTCCATGTCTTTAGCAATCTGAAATGCAGAGTGGTTTGCTCACACAGCTCCCCTCACAGCCATCAATCTCTTATGACACACATTCAATCTCATATGCAGTTTCAGAACAAGTCAACCCACCACCTTTTATTTTTAAACCACAGGACACTGGATGTAGTGCAGCTGTTTCCCTGTATACAGTGTTCAAAGATACCGCAGCTTGCTGCTTTTACTGTACAAACCCTTCGTATCAAGCTAATCCTCTAAGTGACGGCTCAGTTATACTCCTACTGATCCTGGCAGGATTCCATAAGCACTCCTCCTATGCAGAGCTTATTTCTGCACTGAAGCCTTGCCAACTTCACCTCTCCTCAGCCCCCTACAATGCCTGCAAATTGCATGCGTGCACCCCAGTGAATAACCTAGGATTTCCTTTGTCACGAAAAAGGAGAAACATTATCCCATTCCACAAAGGACTTCATCCCAGCTATAATCCCATTTTCTCTTTTACCTGTTGGGCTGTTTTACTTTTAGGCTTCTCTTTCTTCTCTTTCACTTCTTTGGTAGTGGTTGTGGTAGCTGCCTGTTGGTACGTGACACCTTCTGCTGCAGGCATGTAGGTCTCCTTCTCGCCATCCCAGTACAGGTACTGCTGGGTTAAGGCATTGTAGTAATACTGCCAGAGGGAAGGAGAGGCAGATAGTTAAACACTTCACACGAGCTCAGCATCCATGGGAGAACCCAAGCAAGCTGATTCACACTACTGCATCACACAGGAAGGCGTTTTGTAGAGTCCAAACAAGTTTTGCAGACTCCACAGAGGAGTTAAAAGGCAGGAAGTGGCTGAAGCCTCTGTCCCCAAACACAGATGGTTCTGCCCAACAGCACTATGGACAACCTTTTGCTTCTCCCAAGAGATGACCCACCAGAGCCCAGAGCTGGGTGCACTTTGCTGGGCACTCCGCAACAAAACCGTTCAGTTTACAGTGGCTGTGACAAGTGCTAATCCTATATGGGCCAAACTTGGAGGAAAATTAAGGAAAAGGAGACAAAAATGCAGGGCTGTACCAGAGGGAAGTCAAGTCCCAGCCCTACACACACTGCTGAGAGTTATCTGCAACATTTGGTATGTTGTGCACTTCAAACGTCACTCATATGATGAGAGATAGGGAGCTAATGGACCTTAACAGTTAAGACATGTGGGAAGAACTTGTGTTTACCTGGGAATTAGGATCATAGTAGAGCCCTGTTATAGGATCATAATAATATCCTGAAGATTCATCATATTGGTAGGTGGAAGTATCAGGGACAGCTGTAAAAAAATTAAAGTGTGGGACATGGTCGTTCCAGACGAATTCAGACAGGTATCTTTCTACATTTCAGGTAAAATTCGGAGATTATAGCAGCCACGACAGCAGGCACGTCTGTAAAGGGCTCTTAACCACCCGTGCAGCAAACGCTCTCCAGGGGCAGCTTCACCATGACACGGTGATGGAGCACTTGGCCAAAGCCGAGTCCCTCTCTTGCTACAGTGACAGAAACCTGTCCCCAAGAGCACCTCCCAAGCACTTACCGTACTTGGTTCCAGGCACCACGCCAGTCGGAGGAGCCGCCTGTGCCTGAGTGCTAGTGGTAGGTGGTGCTGATTGTGTCTGAAAACAACCCAAACCACAAACCTCAATTAGAAAATCTGTCACCAAGAAAACAAGGACAGCGAGCCAAGGCGTGAGCAGCGCACCCCACACGTACGACAGCTAACTCCTCCTCACCAGTAGGCTTGGCACTCACCTTCAGCAAAGAACAAAACCATCACAGAAAAGAAATGGCAGGTGACTGATGACCACAAGCACTGTGACTAACCCATAGACACTGAGCGGTTTTGCTGTACCACCCACTTTACAAAGCAAAGGCTACAGCTAAGCCACATATCCCACATAACCCTGGCTTTGAAAGCAAGGACTCATCAGTGCTGTAATTACCGGAGAGTCAGGTGAGTTTGTCTGCTGATTATACAGCTGAGGACTCTGGGACACAACTGCAGCTGTGGTGGTAGTGACCGGAGCTCCTGCCAACAGAGCAGCAATGCATTAGCCAAGTAATTTGTAAAACAGTACTGCATCCTGGGGCTAAAATTACTCTGTTTATAGTTTCAGCTACTAATTCCAACTCCAGCAGCCAAACAAGGCAATAAACATTCAAAAGGACATAGATACACAGTGGGTATTTTCTATCCAGACAAGGAACAGTTTCCTTTTCAGGAGGAAATATTCTGCTCCCAAAGTCAGCAATTCCTGGCCTCTACAGCTGAACATTTGCTAGAGCTGCTTACACCCCTCTCCTAAGTTCAAGGCCTTTGTCAACAGTCTGAAATAGAGGCATCTCTCTCATCCTGTACAAGAGGTTCCACTTCAACAAATCTGTTACGGTTCTCTAGTAACACATCCTCAGACATCCTGACAGCAAAATGAGCCAAGTCTTCTTTTACACAGCTAAGTAACATAAAGGCCAAGGCAAAACACTATCACTATTACAAAATTATCATCACAAGTAACTGCTTCTTACAGATGCTGGAAGCACTACCTGATATGGTAGCCGTGTCTGTGTCCAACACTCCTCCTTGATTTTGGTAGTACTGCTGATAATCCTGGGAATACTGCAAAGGAAAATGAATGACAACACAAGATGAGTAATTTGGATATCCAAATTATGACAACCTACTGGTTAAAGCAGAACCTCCACTACTAACCTGAGCATACTGTGAGTATCCATCCTGTCCTGACTGGAGGTAGCTGTAGTCAAGGGTGCTGCCCTCTCCAGTCTGTGGCTGAAATTCAAGCAGGTAATTTTTGTCAGGGACAGGTAAGCTACATCACTAAAGAATTTCAACAGTGCTTAGTCTCCAAACTGACTCTCACAGCGGATGTGTCAGAGCCAGATCTGCCACTGGTGAGTTGAACCACACAAGTGGCCAGCAGGGCATTTATATAGTCTGCATTCTAATTTTCAGGAAAACAGGGCTATGAATAACAGCTTTCAAGTCATACCTGAGTGGACGACCACTGAGCTGCCGCAATGGCTGTACTTGCCACAGAGAAGGCGCTGACTCTGTTACCATCTGGGAGAAGAAGGTCTCTGCAATCACAAAAATCAGGTATCTGAATAAATACTGCTTTTTCCTCAAGTGTCTCCATATGCAAAGGAGGTGGAGTCTGCCCTTACACGTGGATTTCTTGGCAATTATAAGACATTCTGAAGGTAATGAATGAGCCAAAACACTGCTTGGCAAGTAAAGGAACTTCAGGTTCATTGTTGTAGAGTCAGTAACAAGTCAAAAGGCCT
The DNA here is from genome assembly GCA_013400975.1 of Atrichornis clamosus. NCBI lineage: Eukaryota > Metazoa > Chordata > Aves > Passeriformes > Menuridae > Atrichornis > Atrichornis clamosus. The sequence goes on along the minus strand of WBMZ01007528.1, from coordinate 170,594 downwards.
CCAAGGAAACAAAAGTGTTGTGCACACAAGCAGTTACGGTGTTATCTTCAGAGGACTGGAAATACCTCAGAGAGGTGGAAGGGAACACTGCTTTCACTCTCCTCATGCACAGTGAAGAGCAGGATGCATGCAACACAAGAGACTTACGGGAAGCAAAACTTTGGAGTTAGAATTATCTTAATAAAAGCGTGAAAGACAACAAGAAACCTCCAATATAAATGGGGGGGGTGTGAATTAAAAAAAAAACCCGAACCCGAAACAAAAACATAATCGACTGCTATAGCAACTCACTTTCTGGCACTCTTTGCAAAATCAACACCAATTGTTTTGCCATCAATTTTTAACGGTGGCTGAAGACTCTGTAAAATCTGCAGCAGTTGAGAAGCATCCTACAACAAAAAATACTCATTATTATGAAGGGCAGGTTACTGAAGGGGATTCAAAGTTCCCGAAACTCCACCTTTTCACATGCAGCCACTGAAAAAAGCTAAAAACACCTTCATCTCTTCATATTATACACATGCAGTAGAGCACACTGAGACTCATCACAGCCTACGTGAAAACACTGAGCATTTCCCTGGGTCACTAGATACTAAAAATGTTCTAAAATCTTAGCTGTCAAGACTCAAATTACTCCAAATGGGAGGTCAGCAAAATTTGGGATCGGGCATCTGTTTCAATCCAACATCCTGCTTTCCTCTGACTAAACCAGGTCCAAATAGATCACACTGCTGCTTGAGTTTGGTATACAAACCATAGAATTATTTAGGTTGGAAAGGACTTTTAAAAATAGAGTCCAACCATTAATCCAGCACTGCCCAGTCCACCACTACACCATGTCCCTCTGTGCCTCATCTACCTCCAGGAACAGAGTCCACCACCCTTCATGGACCATGTGACCTCCCTGAAACAGGAGGTTTTCATTGTACCTCACTGCAATTTTCCACGTTTCAATTTAGGGCTGTTGCCTGTCCTGTGTTTATCCTTGAGAATATGTTTCTGCTGTCCCTACACCTTCCCACTGGATACTGCAGAGAAGAGCAACATCTGCCTCCTCCTCTCTTCTCAAGGCCGAAGAGGTCTAATTTCATGCAGCGGCTCCCACACTTTATGCTCCAGATCTTAATTTCCACCAACGAAGTATGATTCCACACTGTAATTTTTACAATCCAAGCACGAAGCTAGCCTGCAATCCAGAACAGCACTCTGCTACAAAAATAGCTTTTCTATGTGCTCCCAATATCCCACCACCACCTTTCTAACTGCAGCCAAGGATGATCTGCTTTGACACACCATGGTGTGTTAAATGTGTCCATTAACCCTCAGTGAATGGGGGCAGTCCTTCAGACAGCTCAGGGCTCTACATGCTGCAGGACAAGAAGCAGATTAACCAGCTGTTTCTCTCCAGAATATCAGTAAGGTCCTCACCATGGCAGAAGACAGCTGCACAAAGGCAAACCCTCTGTTCTGCTGAGTCTGCTTGTCTTTGATAAGACGAATATTATTGACTGCCAGAGATGCATATGGAGACAAGGCAGTCATGATGGATTCCACTACTGTGTGAGGAGCAATGTTTCGGAGAATGATGGCTGGGGAGGAAAAGTACAATATTAGCAGTGCACACTGTGGCTTTGCAGGGTATTTAAAGTCCTTCAGCAGGCAGGCTGAGGTACAGCAAGGATTTTTAGTATGTGTGTTTGCATTTCACATACTACAGTAAGTCAACGATAACTTACTATCACAGTAATAATCCACAGACTGAACGGCTTCTGCTGCTCCAGGTGGTACCTCCTGTTCTGAATCTTTTAAGAAGAGAAAGTATTTTAGTCAGGATATGGCTCATTCACTTCAAGCTCATCATCTCACAAGCCAGTCTAGAACCTACAGGGAACTTTGCTTACTACCTAGGCCAGAGCTTCCCACAAAATCAAACACAATCGAAGAGATCAAGGTAACATACCGAATTTGTCCGCGCCACAGCGGAAGCATTTTAGCCTCCTTCTGAAGTTGTAAAGGCAGCACTAGGAGGAACAAGAGAAGCCTAGTAAGAACTTGCATAGTTTTAATAATGCTGCATTTGCTGTGCGAAACAAAATCCAGACATTCACACAAAGTAACACAACAAAGCTAAACCCACCAGAATAATCCAGAACACTAAAAGCCACCCTTATCTGCACCACAGCTGCTTTTCAGAACACCCTAGCTACTTTCTCCCTAGTTATCCTAAATTAGTTATTTTAACTGTGTGGCCTATAGTTTACAATCCCAGGCATACTGACTACTGTAAAAAGCACAATGTTAAATGATTCCCCAGCGTGTATTCCATTTTAACTTTATGGGGAGCAGTAAGAGCAGGTCTGATCCAGGTGTCACTTTGTTCAAATCACTGAGCAAGTAGAGAGCTCCAGAGTCAAGACAAACTCTCTCCAATAAGAACATGTGATGTACCTTGTTGCAGAGCCAATCCTCAAATTTAGGCCTGGGGTTGCTGTAGTGCATTGCAATCTGCTTCCCTTGAATCACCAGCTTTTTCTGCAAAAAAAGTGGTTTCAATTATTCCTGTATCGAGACACACATGTCCATTTTCCCATGGCAGAGCACCCTTCGGAGGAATCAGTGCTCCTGAATTAAATGGACAACATATGGGGAGGATGTGGAGGACAACCACCGCCACCTACACCCTGCCCATCCAATCCTGCAGAGAGGAGGACGAGGGCAGTAAGAGAATGGGATGTGGAGCAAAGATAAACGGAATCAGGGAGTGTTGAAAAAGCTGCCAAACACTAAACGCTGACATGGAACCAGAAAGTGTCTCGAAGGAGACAAAGTCCTAATCTGTTGCGTTCAGGATTAACACGTTTTTAGGAGTCTCTTTGCCCCCACATTTCTATTCACTTCTGGCATAGCACTGAGCAACTTTTTAAACATGTTCTTAGGTGACTGCTTCACTTCGTCCCCTACTCCAAATACCCCAGACCTTTTAACCATCATATCTGGATTACTTTTCCAAGCACACTTCAGAAGTGTCCCCTTGAAAATACAGTAATTCCTCCCAAAGGGACCCTGCTTAGACTTCTTGAAGGCTGGATTACAAGTGCCATCAACTGAAACGTAACTCAAGAGTGGTTTCATTTGACTCTTGCATCAGTTCAATTGGAAGCCTGCACGAGAGGTTTGTGTTCTTCATTCAGGCAGGAGCTCTCCAAAATGAGTAACTAGACTGCATGTGAAGCTTCTCCAGGGGTAGGAAAAGTTCATAATGCTTTCAGCATGTCCTCTCACTCTGACTTCAGAGGAGTTAGGAATTTACAGCTATTTAAGAAGCCTTGACTCTCAGCCTCACGCTTTGCCAAGCATGGGTATGCAGAATGGCCTTTCAAAATACGGCTATCAAGGTATTTTGGTCAAACAAGTGGAAGCACATCTGAGGAAGTGCTTATTAGAGGCCACACCCCAGACACTGCAATGGCAGAGCCATTTTTATAGCAGGTTGGCTTACTGCAGAGGTACCACAGATTGTCAGGACCAGTGGCTTTCCTGCTAACAGGGTCTGACACAGATCTAGCATGTAGCATGAATAAGGCTCTCACATTCTGCACAACTGAATAGGGCAAAGCCATGGCTCCTACCGGCAGGAGGGAGGGTTGGAGGGCCCAGCACTCACTGGATGTGCACACATAGAAACAAGGCTGCTGGCATAGTTGCAATACATCATTCTGTCATCTAACAGTCAGCAACCCGGCTGCTGGGGACAGGCTGTGTTTTCCCTACTTCTAAGGTGGCTGATTATTGGAGTGAATTTGAATGTATTTCGATAAATGATGCATCATTACAGCTTTGTATATATTAAAACAATCCATTTCTGAAAATATGCTCAGCATTAATTTCTTGATGTCTCTCCACTGCAGCCCCCTGCCTGACTGAGCAGCATGTCAGGAAAACAGAATTTGAAAGCTGCTCTCTAGCTGGGGCAATCACCCATAGTGTGGGACATGTGAAACACTATTCCAGCACAAGGCACACGACAACGTCCACCTGCTGGAACTGCCATGAATCCATTAGTGCTGTTTCTTTAACACGAATAGAGCAGGAAAACATTCCTCATGCTGTCCCAAGACCTCTGCATCAAATACTCAGGTGAAACAAAAAGCAACGACTTGATACACTTTGCTCACTTTGAGAGTATTTTTAAGTTCTGTTGTTTAAACAGGTTATGAATACTCAAAAAAGCAGCAAAAGCAAGTTAAACTGTTTGCAGTGCCACAGGAAAATCTCATGGGAAAACAAACTAGAGGATTCTTACTGCGTTTTGGCTCCTTATCAAGTCATAGCAACACAAAAAAGCCAAAAAGCAGAGCCTAACATATGTAAGAACTCACTCTCTACCTAATTTAGTTGTAATGAACATGCTTTTCCTCTAGAAGAGCCAGTTCTCCCTCTTTAACCAGAGGAACAGACTACTGCCATAAACTGACACTTCTCTTTCAGGGTTAATACCAATACAACACAGAGATCTGGTGCTTTCTCTGACAACAGAGAAGCAAACATCAAATGGAAATAAGCTAGGATTTTCTAAGGACTACTAGAAGTCTTCATGAACCAATTAAATCAAAACCAAGTCATTTAAAACAATGGCACCTTTTATCAAAATAGCCAATTTTCTCTCCTAATTTTACCTGATATTTTGATCTACTGTTAAAAATTTTAATATATTCAAAGCTTTTATTCTTTTAAATCACTATTATGGAACAAACCACTCCTTCCACCTCTATTTTTTTCCTTTTTTTTTTTTTTTTTTTTAAACTGTACAGACTTGTTCCATTTTCAGGAATATCTAGACTTGGTGAGTGAAGCAACCTGATTGGCTTCCATCCAGCTGGTAGCATCTTGAAAGTGATAAAACTCCACGAAGGCGAAACCACGGCTTACACCTAGAGACAGCATTCAGATATAGACGGGATACTTGTGTTAGTCAGTTCCTTTAAAACAGGTGAATCTCTCTCCAACTGCTTCATTACTTCATGACAAAGCAGCTTTACAAATGCGACGTCAACTGCTGGGATCTGCTTGTTATTTTGCCATGGCAAGGAACCAAGCTGCCTTAACTGGCTACAATTCACTCCATTTGAATCCATGTTTAAAGGTAACCATGCAACAGACTACATACTATTATATGGGTTTATACTATTATTACTTACCAATACCTGTTAACAAAACCCCCTGTAGACAGACTTCTTTTAACATGTCGACCAGCTATCTAAGTCTTCCAAAAAGCCACATTCCTTAGCCATGGCAAACCTTTTTTTTTTTTTTTTTGCATGTGCTTGCAGTTTGGGGACAATTCTGGATACTCTTTTGGGCTAGGGAAGAGGAAGGTGATGTCAAAAACTGGATTAAGAGCTCTCACCTGTCTTTCTTTTCATCAGCCTCACGTCTGCAGGCTGAGGACCTTCAAAGGACTCAATAAGCTCACGAATCTGCAGGAGATTTTGATTGAACAGTTAATTATCACATCTTCACAGACAGCTAGAAATCACAGAAATAACCTACCTTACAGTACATGCAAGAGGTACACAAAACAACATTTTCAACAGTATCTCAGTGATAAAGAAACCATTTATTTACTGAAAACCTGACAGGGCACCAGAGAGCCCACATGATCTTTTGCTACACTAAATCAACAATCATACTCATTCAGTACACTGAATCATCCAGAATCTGAATCCCCATGATCTTGTGTTCTGAGATTATTTGTACAGTATTTGGCAAAGACGGTGCTTGACCCCAAGTTTTTAAAAGGAACACTGCTGGTACCCCTCTCCCTGCATGTCCAAATACCCTTTGCTCCTACCAATGAAAAACAAGAAGCCTACACTGCAAGGTTCCATGATACATGTATTCCTAAGCCTCATTCTGAAGTTCTCATCCTCCTAATAGATTCCCATTGGTTTTTCAGGATAAAGTAGATTTGTGAAGAACATGTCATCAAAGAAAATGCTAAAGAGACATCAGTTCTTCAGCTGTAACAAAGCTGCTTAGGCTGCAGCACAGGCGACATAAATCACTGTGGAGAGGCATGGAGGAAAGAGAAACACTAACAAATTTTTTAATGCCAGAGCAGAACACGAAAGCCTTTTCAGCAGCTTTCACAGAAGTCAAGTTACATTACATGCAACAGGGCTGCTCAACAGAATCAAAACTTATCTAAAGCTGCCCATTTATATGCTGCCTGGAAATAACATCCGCAATGCAAGTACCTTTCTCTTATGAAAAATGTACAAAAACCTGAAAACTGTGTACGCAACCAGAAATAATATTCACTTAACAATACAACTCTAAGTTCCAAGATGCCCTGTTTAGACTCTAAGAGGGGTCCAGAATTAAACATTCACATAAATTATGCTACAGTCATTAGACAACTGTAGAGCTACAACATCAATATCTCAGAAACAAGAACTGTTCTAAAATGTTCTGTATAATGTCTGACTGGGCTGTCTCATTTGTATGCAGGAGCCTACACTTGATTTCAAACACAAAAATATTACAGCAGTATAAGGTGATTAAAAACCCTCAGTGTCAGGAGAGTAGCAAATAATCAGAAAAAAAACAAAGGGAAAAATCAATTGTAGAAATGGTGCAAAAGCATTCTCTGCGCTAGAAATCAATGTACAAACATCTCAGAGGCAGAGCCGGAGTCTGAAAACGAACTGGGATAGTTCAGCTTTTACCCCTCAAATAGAAATCGTGGGCTTAAAGCCTGGTAACCAAAATAACCCGGAGAAAAAAAAAAAACCTCTAAAAAATAACCATAAAGACAAAAAACCTAAAAGCTTTAACGTGTTTCTATTAAAGGAGTTAGACGAGCAAGTACCAAGCTCAACTGTACTTGTTCCGTCAGCTCGGCAGCAGCCATTTTGACTCCAAAAGCTCTGCCCACACAAAGCAGCTTTGTGCGGGGCTGTGCTCAGCTGAGGAACTCGGTGTCTGTGTGTGACCCCACCGGTCACAAGTTCTGGCCTCAATAAAGACCAGTAAAACTGGTGAGTGCCACCTCTGTGTCTCTGTCCCCCTCCCCTCTCCCAGTAATGGAGGGAAGCTGCAAAACAATCTGCCTCTTTCCTGCAATACAGAGAAGCAGCGAAGGGCAGGTAGTTTAAAATCCACTCTTAGGGAAAGCATCCAAACATGCGTGAAAAAACCGACTATCCACGGGTTGTTCCGTTTGAAATGAAGTGGTTAACACTGAACTGACCTCTGTTACTTAACACTGACAATTTAAATGCTTTCAGGACTCAAAATGGCAGCGCGACAGCCCTGGAGAGGGGCCACCATGATGCAGCGCTCAACAAAATGGCAGCAGCCGCTCCAGCACAGCCCTGCCCGGCGGCAAGGCAGGCACAGCCCTGCCCGGCTACTCACATCGTTCTCCGTAACCGTGATGGGGAGCCCACGCAACATGATGGTCTTGCTTTCTTTCTCATCGTTAATATCGTTCCTGTAGTCGTGCTCTCCGTAGTCGCCATCGGAATGGTACCCGTCCTCTGATTTGTCGCTGTTCCTGCGCTCCCGCTCCCTCTGGAAGCCAGCGCCCAGCGTTAGCCACCGCGATTCCCTGCAGCGTGTCCCCGCAATGCCACACGAACGGACGGCGACACAGACACCGATCGCCTGCCCGGGGCCTAAGCGGCGCTCCAGGACCAAACCCGCTCCCGGTGCCCTCCGCCCCGCAGACCCCGGAGTGCCAGCCCCGGTCCACCCGGCGCCGCACGCACGCCTCGCTCACCTCGGGGCTATCGTAATCGCGGCTGTCGTAGTCTCTATCATAGTCTCGGCTATCGCGACTGTCGTAGTCTCGGCAATCTCGACTGTCGTAGTCCCGGCAATCGTAGTCTCGGCTGTCCCGGCCGTCGTAGTCGCGGCAATCGCGGCTATCGTAGTCGCGGCAATCGCGGCTGTCGCGACTGTCGTAGTCCCGGCAGACTCGGCTGTCTCGACTGTCGTAGTCCCGGCTGTCGTAGTCGCGGCAGTCTCGGCTATCGCGGCTGTCGTAGTCTCGGCTGTCGTAGTCCCGGCTGTCGTAGTCGCGATAGTCATCGTAGCGGTCACCGCGGCGCTCCTCACTAGACCTCTTGTAGTCATCCCTGCGCCGGCTGCGGGAGTCCCGCTCGTCGCGGTCCTCCCTCTCCACGATGGAGCCGTAGCGGCCGCTCCGCTCCGTCCTGCTCACCCTACGGAGCACAGCGGGCCGAGCTCAGAGCGTGAAGCACCCACCGCGACCCCCACCACTGCCCGCCTCCTCCCGTCCCCCCTCGTCCTCCCGCCGCCACTCACCGCTTGTCCGAGCCCATGCCGCCGCCCAGGATCCGCAGGCACCCGGCGCAACACTGTCCGGCACCACACACCAAGCACACCCGCACAGCCCTTCCCGCTGCCTCGCCACAAAATGGCGCCGAAGGGACCGCCCGTCTTCTACCCAGCGACCACCGCGCGCGCCGACTGGAAGCTTCCAAGCGGGGCGCATGCGCAGCGGCCGCGCGCCGCGGGGCACGCCGGGAATTGTAGTTCGGGGATGTGCCCCCCCGCCATCAAGGGTCTTGCGGTCCGGCACCCCCTTACGGCACCGGGATGTTCAGAGCCTCGTCCAGCTTGGCTCTGGACACTGCCAGAGATGGGGCAGCAACCTCTCCTCTGTGAAACATGTGCCAGTGCCTCGCCACAGGACATTTCTTCCTTATGTCCAATTTAAAACTACCCTCTGTAAGTTGAAAGTGGTTATCCCTTGTCCTATCACTACATGCCCCATCCAAAGTCCCTCTCCAGCCCTCTTGGGGTCCCTTCAGGCGCTGGAAGTGGCTCTAAGTTCGTCCTGGAGTCTTCTCTTCCCCTAAGTGAACAAACCCAACTCCTCCAGCCTGTCAATAACTAAATAGCTGCCATGGGCTGCCATCGCTTTGAGGACCACCTGCCTCTCTAAAACTGAATCCCTTCAGGCCAAGCCCAGGAGCTACAAAACCACCGAAACTTTGGCCCCAGCAACCTTGTTTCCTCCACGTTCCCAGCATGAAAGGCATGCTTCCTTCCCATGACACTTCCTTCCCATGACACTGCCTCCTTCCCATGACACTGACACTGGTCCCCGCTCCTGCACAACCCCTCTGGCCCAGACCTGCACCCCTTGGAGCATGCTAGGTGCCGGCAGGGGCAGGCAACGGTTGCTGAGAACCCTTCAAGTCACGTTCAAATGCCAAGTGTAGCCAGATCCTCCTCCCTACCTGACCCACAGCCCTGCCTATTTGGTAGGGACCCAAGAAAAGACCTTCACCACGCAAAATGATGATGTCTTTAATGCTTTCAAGACAGTTTTCTTCATCTCAGAGTATGGCAGAGGGGGTCTGGCTGGAAGACAGGCTAGTAACAAGGTCACACCTCATCCACAGATTGCTTGACAGTGCAGGCAGTGCAGGCAACAGGGCAGTGCAGTCAGGCAACAGGCAATACAGGCAGTGCAGGCAGTACAGCCAATACAGGCAGGGCAAGCAGTGCAGGCAGTACAGAAAGACAGGAAATACAGAAAGACAGGCAGTGCAGATAGTACAGGAAGACAGGCAGAACAGGAAGACAGGTGGTGCAGGCAGTACAGGCAGTGCAGGCAGTACAACAGCAGGTAGTATAGCCAGTATAGGCAGTGCAGGCAGGCAGCAGGCAGGATAGGCAGTGCAGGCAGGACAGGCAGTACAGCAGCAGGCAGTATAGCCAGTATAGGCAGTATAGCCAGTACAGGCAGTGCGGTCAGGCAGTACAGGCAGTACGGGCAGTACAGGCAATACAGAAAGCGTAGGCAGTACAGCAGCAGGCAGTATAGCCAGTAGAGGCAGTATAGCCAGTACAGGCAGTGCGGGCAGGCAGTACAGGCAGTACGNACAGGCAGTGCGGTCAGGCAGTACAGGCAGTACGGGCAGTACAGGCAATACAGAAAGCGTAGGCAGTACAGCAGCAGGCAGTACAGGCAGTACAGGCAGTACAGGCAGTACGGGCAGTACAGGCAATACAGAAAGTCTAGGCAGTACAGCAGCAGGCAGTACAGCCAGTCTAGGCAGTGCGGTCAGGCAGCAGGCAGGCCTGTCACACGGTGCATGCGCTAGCCGCAGGCGTGACAGCTGTTTCCGCTGTCATCCCTGACTTCTGCCTAAGGAAAAAGGTTGCTCCTCCGGGCTGGCTGCCCGACCAGCCCCAAGGCTCTCGGCGGCTGCTCGGCAGGCAGCCCTGGGCAGCGGGAGCAGGTAGGACGTGGCTGCTTCCCGCTCCTCTGTTCCCTTTGCTGCCCCCAGCACCCCCTGTTCAGCTGGGACTGGCCCCCCCATACTCAAATCAAAGCACTTCACTGGGCTTGCGAGGGACTGGGGGGGTGGCACTGCATGTTTGGGGGGGTGGAATTGCATTGTTTTCTCTCCTGCATGGCCGTGGGGGCACAGAGCTGGGCGAGCCTTAGGGACGCACTCCGGTGGATTGGGGCTTCCTGGTAAGGGGAGGTGGGGGCAGACAGGGCTCTCCTGGCTCCTCCCACCTTTCCAGCGGACCCTCATCTTCTTCCAGCTCTTCTGACCCGAGTTTGCTGTGCAAGCAGCTGTGCCCCCCTGCACTCCCCCTCGGCTCCGTGTCACTTGGGCTCTTTCTACTTTGGGGTCCCTTGAGGGAGAGGCTCTGCCCCCCACCCTGAATAGAGGGACGAGGCTGAGACAGTTTGTAGCCAGAGATCCCATCCCCTCCTCCAGTCCTGCTGTGCGCTGAAGGCATAGGGAAAGCGAGGCACAGCCCACTGGACCTTCCCAGAAGAGCAGCTTGGCATCTCTCCCCTCCCACTCTGCTCTCCCCAAGGATTTTGCTGGGGGATTAAGGCTGCGCTGACCCCACAGCGGGGTCTCAGTCATGGCTTCCAAGCGCCACGCGTCCTCCTCAAAGCAGCCAGATGGCAGGGAAAAGAAAGCAAAAGGGGAAGAGGAGGATGACACCTGGAGCTCCACCTTGGCAGCCCTGAAAACTGCCCCCAAGGAGAAGCCCCCTGCTGCCATTGATGGGCTGTGTCCCCTGAGCACAGCACCGGGCGCCCGGGTGAGAGCAGGGCTGAGGCACTCAGAGGGGCTGGGTGGGAGGGTGGGGGAGTCCCACAGCTGACCCTGCCCTGTTGACACAGGGTCAGCCCCAATTTTCCTTGCAGACCCTCCTGTGTCCCCACTGAGGCATTTCTGCACCCTCCCCATCCCCAAACACTGCCCAGGTGCCAGCCCAGGCCATGCCACTCGCTGTAGGTCTACGAGGACTATGACTGCACCCTAAACCAAACCAACATCAGCGCCAACAACAACAAGTTCTACATCATCCAGCTTCTTGAGCATGACAGTGCCTTCAGTGTCTGGAGCCGCTGGGGCCGTGTGGTGAGTCTACCCTGGCACCACTCATCCTCTGCACCTCAGCTGTCCCCACCCTGCCTTCAGACCCCCAAAGGCTGAGAATGAACCTAGTGGTCCCCATCCTTTATCCCTGGTCCCAAAGTGAGCAACCAAGCGTCCTGATATAGCCCTTTGCTGGGAGGGCTTCAAGGACTTGCCCCCACACAATGTAGTCAGCCTGGCTGGGGCACATGGCACCTGTCACTGCAGTGAATGTGAGTGTGACAGCCCAGCAAGAGTCCTGGGGTGTCTTTCTGAGCTGGTGGCTCATCATTTCCCTGCTCACTTCCCCACAGCCCTGCCATCACAGCCCCCCTGGATCCTGCTTGCTCCCTCTGGCATGGGGAGCAGGGATGCAGGGGAGGTCCTGACCACTGCTGTCCACTGCCAGGGAGAGGCGGGCCAGTCCAAGCTCATGCCTTGTGCCTCCCTGGAGGCTGCCAAGAAGGACTTTGAGAAGAAGTTTCGAGAGAAAACCAAGAACAGCTGGGCAACAAGGGAGAACTTTGTTGCCCAGCCGGGGAAGTACACGCTCATCGAGGTGCAGCCAGGGGCTGGGCAGGAGGTGGAGGTTGCCCTCAGGGTGAGTACACTGGGCATCCAGGGTGTCACTGTGGTGGGGTGGTCCTCATATCATGCTCTTGGCCCACTGGACACCAGGTCATCCAAGAGGGTCAGCAGTATGGGGTGGGTTTTACGGGGGGTCTGGGTGCATTCTGAAGCAGCCTGCAGAGATTTGGGGCTAATGGGTTGAAATGGAGCGGGAGGGCATCCTAATTGAGAACTACAGGCTTCTAGGTGGCCATGGAAAGTGGAGGCAGCACCTGCCCATTGCTCTGCTGCCTGGGGGCCAGGCTGTCCCCATAGAGACAGGCAGCTCTGGGGCCACGCTCCCACAGCTTCTGCCAGGCTCGCAGCTGATGCTGGGCATCTGCAGGTGGATGCTGTGGATGGAGACAAGATCTGCAAGCAGCGGGTGCTGCCCTGCACCTTGGACAAAGCCACACAGGACCTAGTGTCCCTCATCTTCAGCAGTGACATGTTCCGGGATGCCATGCAGACCATGAATATCGGTAGGAGGTGGTGGGTTGATGGGTGGCATGGGCTCAGTCTTGGAGGTGCAGGTGGGCAGGTGAACAGAGGAGCAGAGGTGCTCATAGATTTTAGAGCGTTCCCTCTGATATCCTGGCACCTGGTGGGACTGTGGAAACCACATACTGGGTGCCCACGTTTGCCCATGGTGATGCTGGAGTTCTTGGAAGTAGCTGTGGGGTGAGTGGGATGGATGGGTTCACCCTGTCCCCCCTGCAGATGTGAAGAAGATGCCGCTGGGGAAGCTGAGCAAGCAGCAGATCGCAAGGGGCTTTGAGGCACTGGAGGAGCTGGAGGCAGCACTGAGGGAGCAGCCCCCACAGGCCGCTCGCCTGGAGGAGCTCTCCTCCCGCTTCTACACCATCGTCCCCCACAACTTTGGGCGGGCACGGCCACCCCCTATCAACTCCCCTGACCTGCTGCGTGCCAAGAAGGACATGCTGTTGGTGAGATGCCAGGGTGCAGAGTGGGTGGCATCCCTTCCCAAGGAGGACTCCCTCCCGTGGGGCAGGGAATTGCTGGCAGGAGGCTGGGATTGCCCTGGTCCCCCGGCACAGTGCCCAGCACTGGCAGTGAGGATGTCCCCACTCTGTCCCTGCCAGGTGCTAGCTGACATTGAGGTGGCACAGAGCCTGCAGGCACGGAAAATGAAGGAGGAGGAGGAGGAGGAGGAGAAAGAAGTCGCCCATCCACTGGATCAGGATTACGCCCTGCTCTGCTGCCAGCTCTCCCTGCTGGACCCAGCTTCCCGGGAATACCAGGTGCTGCTTGTGCCACAGTGTCCCATAACGGGAAGCAACTATGCCAGGCCTGCAGGCACCCCAAAGGTTCCTACTGTCTCAGAGGGACTATGGGTACTGCTGGACTGGCTGCCTGTGATGACACAGCTTTCTTGCCTCCCTTCCTGGCAGCTGATCCAAACCTACGTGATGCAGACTGGGCACAAACTACACATCCTCAACATCTGGCAGGTGGCCCGAGATGGTGAGGTGAGGAGGAGGTGATTTTCCCCATGTTGCAATGGGGAAGCCCTGGTTGCACCCCAGCATTGTGTTAGGGCTTCTCCATCCAGGAAGGGATTCAGGCAAGCTGGCCTGGGGTGAAGAGGCACCTGGTCCCCTGCCCCTCCAGCCAGGCACTGGGGCTCGGCTGGGGGGATGGGTTGGCAGTCCTCCACCCCTGGGCACCCATGTCTCCCTCCATGGACAGCCCTTAGCTCTGCATCTCTCCAGGATGAGCGTTTCAAGGCCCACGACCTCCTGGAGCACCGGCGCCTGCTTTGGCACGGCACCAATGTGGCGGTGGTGGCGGCCATCCTGAAGAGTGGGCTGCGCATCATGCCCCACTCAGGCGGGCGCGTGGGCAAGGGCATCTACTTTGCCTCTGAGAACAGCAAATCAGCTTGCTATGGTGAGAGTCCTGGGACGGGCAGGGCAGCTGTGGGCATGCCAAGCCCCTTCCCTGCCATGGTAGCTGGTCCCTGTCTCCCAGTGTGGCTTGGGCACAACCAGATGGAAGACCAGGGATGCTGCTATCATCCCCATCTCTTTCTCCCATGGCAGTGGGCTGCACATCCAAGAAGGTTGGCATCATGTTCCTGACGGAGGTGGCCCTGGGCAAGCCCTACCGCATCACCTGCGATGACCCCACACTGTGTCAGCCACCTACTGGCTATGACAGTGTCCTGGCCTGTGGCCGGACAGAGCCGGGTGAGCCTGGGGAAGGAGGGATGTGGGGGTTGTGGGGCTGTGGTGGGCATAGGGCAGTGGGGGAAAGAGGCCAGATCTCAAGTTTGACATGGTGGGGGGTGTGTTCTGGCCCAGATCCTGCACAAGATGAGGAGGTGCTGCTGGATGGCAAGAAGGTGCTGGTGTCCCAGGGCAAGCCCATCCCCATGCCTGCCTACAAGGACTCCTCCTTCAGCCAGAGCGAGTACCTCATCTACCAGGAAAGCCAGTGCCGGATCCGCTACCTCGTCCAGCTCCGCTTCTGAGGGTGCCTGGGAACACCGCAGCCCTGGCCCAGCACTGACCTGTGACACCTACCAGCCCAGAGCACAGTGATCTGGACTCTGTGGCCACCCCACCTGGGGCTTGGCAAGGGACAGGCTGCTGTGGGGACTGAGCTTGCTTTGACCGTGAATAAAAGCACTGTGTCTTGTTCCGAGCACTGCTCTCGCTTTCCTGCCTGGCAAGGCAGGTGTGGTGTAGGGAAGGGTGGTGGTGCATCCCTGAAGGGATGGCAGCAGCTGGCTCTGGAGGGGCTGCAGCCTTCAGATGAAAGCTGGTGTCTTTGAGAGTCAGCTGCTCTCATCACCTTAGCAAGGCACACAGCTTATGCCCATCACCATGGCATCAGGGCTACAGAGGATGAACAAGACCTGCTGCCCTGCTGGGGCATGGAGGAATTCATCCATCCATCCATCCATCCATCCATCCATTCATCCATCCATCTATCCTAAGGGTGAGTGCCTGCCCTCCCTCTAGCACCATGCCTCATGCCATGCCTGCTGCTCTGCCCCGGCCTGACACCCATGCCAAGCCTCTCTCCATGCTCACGTGTGCCCCTTGAGCACATATCCGGGTGCCCAGGGTGCCAGAGAAGGGCAGCTCCCAGCTCTCTTACCCCAAAGCCCCATGAACATCCACGCGCCGGTGGAGATGATTTGCTGCAGACCTGCCTGTAGCTCTGTCCCTTGAGCCCCAGGGACCTGAGGGCTGAGCTGTTCCTGTGGAAGGACCAGGCCTGGTGCAGTGGGTGGCCATTCTGGGTGGGCACAGGGCTCAGGGACTCCAGTTCCTCCTTCCTGTGCCCCCCGCCGGCTGCTAGGACCCAGCAGCTGTCCCCGTGGGACTGCCACGGGTGCAGGCAGTGCAGGCAGCGCCGGGAGTGACAGCTGGTGCCATCCGCAGCTGGCGGGCTGCAGGCAAACAGGATGACGAGCGGGTGACGGGAGCGGGGAAGGGGGAGCGTGGCCTCACACAGGGCCGGCAGCCCCTGTTCTGCTGCGGGAGCAACACCAGCAAGAGGGACCCCAGCGAGGAGAGGAGCATCACCCACCTCCCCGGGAGTAAAGGTGCGCTGAATCTCACCCACCCCGGGGTCCTCTGTGGCTGGAGCAAGAGGGTTGGGACAGACAAGTTGTGCTGTCCCTCCTTGGGACGTGCTGGTGCCATTGGAGAGGGGGATGGGGTGTCAGCCTGGCATGGGTGCCCACAGGTCCCAGCAATGCTATCCCTTGCCAGGTTGGGGCAGCCTGGGTGCCACCTCTGGGACAGCCAGGGTGCTGTGACTTTGCTGGCTCACTCTCCCTCCTCCAGCACCTTGGAGATGTGCTGGTTGTCTCTGTCTTTCTCTGTGGCTCTTCTTCATTTTAGTTCTTTCCCTTCACACCCTGCTCCCCATCCCAACAGGCAAGGAGAAGGTAGTGGCCATGGTTGTGGTGGGATTACACTCTATGGGACACAGGAGAACAGCCCTTGCTGCCCAGGCACTGGAGCTGCTGGCTTAGCCCTGGAGGGGGATGGCGAGCCAAATGGGGTCAAACACCACGGACAGTCTGGAGCTGCTCTCTGTCCCCGAGCACTCCATCGCTCAGGAGGTGGTGGGCCTCTTCTGCATGATCCTGCTCACCCTGACTGCCCTGGTGGCCAACATCGTGGTGATGGTAGTCATCCTCAAAACGCCCCTTTTCAGGAAGTTCATCTTTGTCTGCCACCTCTGTGTGGTCGATCTTCTCTCAGCCATTTTCCTCATGCCCCTGGGGATCATCTCCAGCTCCTCCTGCTTCAACAGGGTGATCTACAGCATTGCTGAATGCAAGGCCGTGATATTCCTGAATATCTGCTTCATCAGTGCCTCCATTCTCACCATCTCTATCATCAGTGTGGAGCGGTACTACTACATCGTCCACCCCTTGAGGTATGAGGTCAAGATGACCATCAGGCTGGCAGTGGCTGGAGTGGTTTTCATTTGGGTCAAGTCTGTTCTCATCACTGTCTTGGCACTGGTGGAGTGGCCTCACGGCAACGGGGCCACCAGTGCCAGCCGCTGCACAGTCTACTGGAGCCCAGGGGCCCACAAGAAGTTTTTTGTGATCCTCTTCAGTATCACCTGCTTTATTTTACCCACTATCATCATCCTTGCTGTCTACAGCAGCATCTACCGCGTGGCCCGGACTGCATCCCTGCAGCAGGCACCTGTGCCGGCACAGGCAGTTGCACCCAGACACCGTTGTGACTCCATCGCCAGCCAACTGACCATCCTCACCGCCAGGATCCTGATGCTGCCTAGGCTGATCCCAGATCGCCTTCTGGGAAGCAACAAGGCCATCCTCACCTTGATCCTCATTGTGGGACAGTTCTTGTGCTGCTGGCTGCCTTTCTTTGCTTTCCACTTGCACTCCTCTGTCACTGTTGGCACTGTGGGTGGTGGGCCGGGGGAGATGGTGGTCACCTGGATTGCCTACTCCTCCTTTGCCATTAATCCTTTCTTCTACGGGCTGCTGAACCGCCAGATCCGTGAGGAGCTGGCCCGGCTCCGGCGCAGCTGTCTCAACCGGCCGCTGGGTCAGGAGCTCTGTCTTTCCATCTCAGAAGCTTCTGTTCAGGAAAACTTCTTGCAGTTTCTCCAGAGAGCAACTTGCACACTGGAGACCCACACCAGCTGCATCAGCCCCAGTCCCAGGAACAGGCTAGACCAGACTACAACAAGCTTCCCCATCCCAGGTCAAGTTCCTGAAGAGAACAGCTGAGAAGCAGGAAGTTCGGTCCCACTGTGCTGGGCAGGAGACTTGCCAGGGACCCATGAGACTTGCTTGCACCCAGTCTCTTGGATTTGGAGGAGTCCTTGTTTGGGTTTTGCCTCTCCTCTGAACTTATGGAGGAAGATGGGTTCTTCACCGGAGAAGACAGCAGATCTGGGAAGTCACATCTCTCTTCTGCAGGCTGGAATTGTCTCTGGCTCCATCAGCACAGCCCAGTTGCATGGATGGGTTCTCCTCAGGACACAGGTTGCCAAAGGGGCTCCTGCACAGGGGCAGGGGACAGGACGCCTCCATCTCCTTTGCCCCCCTGGGAGCACTGATGGCCAGCAGGGAGAGCAGCTGTCCCTTGCACCCTACCCAGGAGCAATGTCCCAGCTAATGCCACTAACACCAGTAACACCAGGGCCCCAGGCACCCTGCTGAGCTTGGATGGCAGACATGGAGACCTCCATCCTCGGCTGCTTAACCCAAGACTAATGCCTGTGTGGAGGAGCTCCTGCTCCCTGTGACACTGATCAGGGGACACACCCACAGGGCTGGCTCTGGCTGTGTCACTGTTTGTCCTGCTGGCATGGCAGCAAGCCTGGCTGTGCCCTCTGTCCCCCTCAGCTGGCAGTGACCGCCCCTCTGGGGGGGAACTGGCTGTTTGGGGGTCCATGCCGGGCTGTTTATGGACACAGCTGCCCAGCTGAAGCCCGGCCAGCAGTGCCACGTGCCAGCTGAACTGGGCTGCTGGCCAAGGGCACACTGGGGTGGACGTGGTGACACAGGGTGGCAGGGCGTAGCTGTGTAGGATGTCTCAGGGCAGCAGCAGCCAAAGGGGATTGGGAACTGCTGTTCCCCTTCAGTCTTATTGCTTCTGAAGGGCTTGGGAACCCTCCCATGGGTTCCCAGTGCTAGAAAGGGGACTCTTGGGGGATGCTGCAGGGGTACATCACCCTCAGCCCATCCACAAAGATCCCAGGAATGGTGGTGGCATGCTGGGTTGGAAATGTCCCTACTCCAGTAGTAACTGGGGGCCTGAGGGAAAACTGCCCCATGGCCTCTCAAACTGCCCCATGGCAGGGAGGGGGCTCCAGGAAGACCCTCAGAGAGACAGGGCTGAAGGCCAGCATCCTCTCCTAGACACAGGGATGCCCTTCCAGCCACCCCGCCACGTACCCAGGAGCTGGGGCTGCCCCTGCTGTGGAGAAAGTCTCCACCCAGGGTGGGGGATATTATTATTATTATCATTATTTTCTTGTAAATTTTATCTTTTTATTAAACCATTGATAAGTTACAAAGGAGGAAAAAATATAGACTCATATATATACAGCATTTCCAAGCCAGCAGGGACTGGCTCTTGGATGGGGCTGCTGGGAGACAATTGCCCCAGGGTGGCCCAGGGAGGGCCCCCCACCAGAGCCACAGGAACAGGGACTCCTGGAGAGGTCAGGCAGTTCCTTATCCAGTGGGACCTGGCTTTTGGGTGCCAGATGGAGTGTGGGCAGGAGCAGGATGGCAGGGTAGGCAGGGTGAGGAGCAGGAGGCAGGGGTCCCATGCCAGCACAGGGCACTGGGAGAAGGGACCCTAGGCCGGCAGGGACCGACCCCCACCTCAATATCAGGACACGTGGTCTCTGTGCAGAAAATCAGACAGGGGGGCACAGCGCTGCTGGGACAGGCAGCAGGCAACAAAACAGCCCCTTCCTCCAGCGGGCGTCACCACCAGAAAGACCCTTCTCTTCCCTTGGGTGGGGGGTATGGGGCACCTGACATGGGCTGGGGCCAGAGTGGGTGGCGAGGAGCTGTCCCTGCTACCAAATGGCACCCTGGACCCCCTGGCCCACCCACCAGTGGGGCTCAATAGGGTGAGAATTTCTGCCGGTCAGCTTTCTTGGTGCCATTGGCTGCCGAGATCTTGGTCGTGTAGGTGGCAGTGCCGCCATTGGGACCTGCCACGGAGGATGGGGACAGTGCCAGGAAGGACACTGGCTTCAGGCCGATGAAGTTGGAGAGGGAGATGGCGTAGGGGGTGCCCAGCAGGGCCGGAGGGGCCGGGGCGACGGCAGGAAGTGCCGCACCGGAGCCTGGGGCGAGGGGCTGGGAGAAGCCCATGCCGAGGTCCATGGAGCCAGGGCCCGGTGGCACCTGGGAGGTAGATTTAGCCGTCTCTAGGCTGGGAAAGCAAGCAAGAAGGATGATGGTGAGTACCACGGTGACAGAGGGGGTCTCCCACCACAACCTGCCTGTCTGAGGGTGTAGGAATCACGTGCCCCATCCCATCTGGCATAGGTCTCCATGGCACATCCTGGGTATCCCACTGAGCAGGATTAAAAAGCTGGAGATCAAACCTGCTGGGTCTCAGGTTCTGTACCCTACCATTTCAGGATCTCAAAGCACCACCCAGCTTATCTTTCTTGAGGATGCTGAGGTGCAGGTGTCCCCTAAAAGCTGCCTTGGGGTGCTGGAGAAATGCCACATCTCACTAGCACCCAGAACGTGTGCCCCCAGGCTGGCACCTACCAGGCTGTGATGAGGTACTGAGCCAGGGTGATGCTGACGGGGGTCCCTGTGATGGTCACATGCCGCTCGCTGGAGCCCTCGGTCTGGTTCCCAATCTTGATGTGAGCGCCCGACATCTGTCTGATCTCGCTGATCTTGCTGCCGTGCCGGCCAATGATGCAGCCGATGAGCTGAAAGGACAGGGACCAGGGTGAGCCAGGAGCAGCTGGAGCAGCCACACCAAGCAGGGAGCTCCCAGGGGCTCACCCGGACACCCCTACACCTGGAAGGGTTGGTGAAATTGCAGAAAGCACCGGGATGGCAGGGCACTGCTTTCCTTGGGTAGACCCTGCTTTTTGGTCTCACTCAAGCCCCTCTTGCTGGTATTGCTGGACTGCCACATGCCAAGACCCTTCCTTGGCATTGGCCAAACCCTTTCCCCCACTCCTGTGCCTCGGTTTCCCTTTTCTCCTGCCCCAGCTGCTCTCCTCCTGCTCCTGAGCTCTGGTGGAGCCTTCTCTGTGTGGCTTGGTGGGTGCTGGCCCCTGCAAAGTGCCTGTGGGGTAGAACCCATGGGTGGGGGCAAGCTGTGGTCCCCCTTGCCAATCCTGGACCAATACATACATCGTTGGGCACCAGGAACTCCTGGGAGCTGCTCTGGGAGTTGGCATCCAGGCCTGAAGAGAGAGACAGATGTTAGCAATGGGGAGGTGAGTCTCCAGTAGCTCTGTGTCCCTACCCCAGCCCCACACTGAGACAGTCAGCAGCCCTGGGGACAAACCTGGAGGATTCCTGGGGAGAGGCAGGGAGGATGGGACTTAGGCACCAGTCATAATTTGGTGCTGGTGCTCTCCCACTGCAGGGTTGAGGAGCACTTGTAGGTGCAGGGATCCCACGAAAACAGTAACAGGATTGTGCTGGGGGGGCAGATAGCCATGCTGAGGTGGCTGGCACCGGAGAGGATGCAAAGGATGGGAACCCCCTCATCAGGGCCAGGTGTCTGGGTGGGTCAGGAGGGGCACCCCACACCCCCAGCCTTGGGGGAAGCATGGGAGATGCTCACCTGGCATCATGGTAGGTGCATGGCCTAAGGAGGCAAAGGGGAGCGTGTGCCCTGACAGCTGCTGCAGCTTCGTCACCTGCTGAGGCGGTGGGAGGAGGAGGAAGGAAGTGTTAGGGGTGATGGCAGAGGGTCCCCTGTGCCCCAGCGCCTCTCAAGACAGGCACCCCCAGCTGCACCCATCCAGGTGGGTACAGACTCAGTGCTCACAGAAGCAGGGCTTGGCTACCACAGGGGCAGACTCACCTCTGCAGGAGAGACGCCGCTGTACTGGCCCTGCATGGAGAAGCCCTGGGGGGAGAAAAAGGGGCATCACTGGGGACCCAGGTGGGGACTACTGTCTCAGGCCACTATCCCCCCAGGCAGAGAAGCTACCCTGAGCCCACCAGAGTTGCACCTTGCTGGCCACCCCATGCCCCTGGAGATGCTGTGGCCTCTTACCTGATTGGCAGAGAGCAGGATGGTGCCCAGGGAGAGGCCAGGGTGGTAGGGTATGGTGGCCCCCTTTGGAGGCGACTGGAGACAGAAGGAAGGAGGTGGAGGAGATGAGAGATGAAGCTGAATGCCTCTGTAGCCCCATGGACCCTCTGCCCCCTCATGCCCCCAGCAAGCTGGGCACAGCCCCCAGCACCACTGAGGCAGGGTGCTCCTATGGGCTTCCACACAGGGGAACCCTGGTGTTTGGGTCCAGCTGGGCATGGGAAGCCTTGGGGAGGGGGAGGTGGGTTGAGATGCCCCCCTGGCCTGGGCACGGGGCTTGGCAGGTACCTCCAGGATGACAGCGCAGATCTGCCTCACGCACTGGATGATGGTGTCTGGTACCCCTGAGACAGTGACAGCCCGTTCGGTGGAGTTGGGCAGCAAGTCACCAGCCACCTGCACCTGTGCCCCGGTGCTCTGCAGGGAGCAAAGGGAGATGCTGGCATCCACTAGCCACTCCCTGACAGGGTTCAGCATCTCACACCTCCCCTGTCCCCCTCCTGTGCCCTCAGGGACCATTGCAGGACTTGCAGGGTGATGCTCCCCCTCCTACATCACCTCCCATAAACCTTGCAGGACTGTGGCAGCCCCCGAACTGAGCTCTGTCCCCTCCCTGGGGAAAAGAAGATCCCACACCCAGGGTACCCTCAGCCTCACCTCCCGGATCTCCCGGATCTTAGCTCCCGCCTTGCCGATGAGGGAACCGCATTGGCTGGCCGGGATGACAAGGCGCAGGGTCACTGGTGCTCTGCCTGCTGACACCCCATCACTCCCTGCTCCCAGGTCCTGTGAGGGATGTGGGATGTAGTGTCAGACCTCCAGGATCCCACAGATAGGGGGGGGACTGGCAGGGATGTAGGACGGCTGTCTACCTCCTCCAGCTTGAAGGCAATCATGGAGACAGCGCGGAAGACGGCGTCGGTGGAGCCGGTGATCGTGGTGATGCGCTCAGGGCAGGATCCTTCTGAGATGGTGATGCGTGCGCTGCTCTGGGGACAGTGTCACACCCCCGTTAGGGACACAAGCCCTGTGCTCCATGACTTCCCCCAGGGATAGCCTCACTGGGGGAGATCTATGACTTTGGACCTGAGGTTTCCCCCTCCCACCTCCCCCAGACAGCCTTCCCCGGGGTGCCACTGTGCTTCCCCTGGTTCCACCTGGGATTCAGGGGCCCAGACACGTGGGAGTCACCAGGCACAGGCGTGACAGGCAGCAGGACCCAGCAGCCCCCCAGCATGCCCTTACCTGCTCTCGTATCCTCTTAACAGTCTCTCCTTTCTGCGGGAAGAGAAACAGGGTGGGTGGTCAGGTCCAGGGGGAGTCAAGGGCTGGCAACACACTGGACCCCAAATCTTACCTTGCCGATGATGCTGCCGATCTCCTGCAAAGGCAGAGAAGAGAGTGGCACCGTCAGCAGGCAGCTCCCTGCCTGACACATCCCTCCTCTGCCCACAGCCTGGCACACCAGCAACAGGCAGACCCTGCCCCGGGGCCACTGGGACACTGGGTGACTTAACTAGTGACACTGGTGCATGGGAATGTGCCCCTCCCTGGCTTAGGATAAGAAAAGAAATCCTTCTGGGAATACTGTTCCCAGGGGAGACTGGGAACAGGGAATGAAAACAGGGCATGGAGCTCCAGCATGGCCCCTCACCCCAGACATCACTGACCCCCCAGTGGCACTGAGCCCCCCACCATTACCTTGCCATGCATGAGCATGCGGAGGGTTAGGGTGATGCTGAGCTCCGTCTCCTCGGGACTGCCACCCACGCCGCTGGCTCCATCTGGTGATGCCATGGCGGGAGGGCGAGATGAGCCTGTGGGACATGGTGGTCTTCAGAAAGGGGGGAGGCCCCAACTAACCCCCCATTCCCAGATCTGCAGCTTGAAAATCCTATGGCTGGGAAATAGGGAAACTGAGGCAGGGGCAGCACTGTGCCCTCCTCTGGCAGGGGAGGCTCACATGGCCCCATGGCACACCACAGGCACCCTGCACACATGCTGGGTGCTCCCCAAAGGGGACCTGCTGCTATGTGTCTGTCAGAGCTGCCTTCAGCCTGTCCCACACACAGCCAGGAACCGGATGGATACAGGGGGAAGGGGTAAGGTGTGCGGAGCGTGGCTGTGGAATAGGGTTGTTTGTAGATGCTTACTGGAACAGGGGGAGCAGAGGTGGCCTGGGCGGTCTCACAGACTGTGCAAGCCTTCTTCTTCCTCCTTCTCCCTTCCCTCTGCCCATGCACAAAGCCCCGGGGAAATTGAGACGAGGTCCCTGATGGGGACCACCAGCCCAATGCAAACCACAGCATAAAGCCCAGTGCCGCTGCACCCTGTCCCCCCCAGAGCACCCCAGGGCCCCCCCAGACCCTGTGCCTGGGGGCCGGGGGCGGCCAGGGCCCCTGGGAAGAGGACAATCACTGTGTGTCCAGGCCCGGGTGGGCGGCTGCGGCACCGCTGGCTCCCGGCAAGCTGGGAGATGCCAAGCAGCTTTGAAACAAAGCACCCGTGTTGGGGCTGGGGCCGTGTCTGCGGGCATGGCGGGGGGGGGCGCGGCTATTTTAGGTGCTGGCAGGACTCGTCACCGCTACGGCACATCTCCTGCATCAGGGTAACGGGGAGGGGGCAGCTTGGTCCCCTGTGCACTCCCTAAGCGCTGTGGCTCGCACCCCCGAGCTGGTTTGAATGCCCTGTCTCCACCCCTCTGTTACCGCGAGCTGGAGAAAGGGAGAAAGACTCAGTAAAGGGGAATATTCCCTTTTCTGATGGAGGGGAGCCTGAAGTGGGGCTGAGGGGGAGGGAGGTACCCTGCTGCAACCCCCTGCCCACAGCATCCGAAGCTGTGTGTGCTGCCGGCAGGGAAGCGCAGCCTGCCAGGGTCCCCGTCCCCGTGGGAATGAATGGCAGCAGGAACCCTCCGGGACAAAAGGCCCCGCCGGAGGAAGAAGAACGAGACTGGTGGTGGGACAGGGGGGACAGAGCAGGGCCACGGGTGTCCCCCCAGTGCCACAGACAACGTGGGGGGGGTCTGCGGGCAGGGGGGTGCTCTCCCCCAGGTGAGCCAGGCTGGCAGGGACGCCAAAGGCCCCGGTGATAGGCACAGGCCACCTGCCATGGCTGGCATTGGGACAGCCACCACGCTGGGCACCGCCCGTCCTTCGGGGCACCTTCGGGTGGCAAAGGGAGGGGAAACGACAGGAGAAAGCCCCCACCCCGTCCCTGGAGAAACCTCTCTCTGCTCGCCCTCCCGGCCGCCCCAAGCCCCCCGGTCCCCGCGGGAGAGGGGCCTGGCGGGTACCTTTCTGTGCGCCTCGTCCCTCCACCGCCGGCCGCCCTGCTCAGTGCCACATTGTCCCCGGCGGCGCCCAGTGACACCCGGGGCAGGAACAATGAGCCGCTTGACAGGCCAGGGCCAAGCTGGCAGCCCCGGCCCCCACCCCGGTCCACGCCGGGGCCCCCCTCGCTCTTCCCCTCTCCCACATCCCTCCCTCCGGGATCCTATTACAGCGGATAAGAGACACTAAAAGGAACAATGCACCCTGGGTAAGGCCATCTGCCACCGCTGGGGACATTCCTGGCCCCCCCAGCGCCCCCCCCCCTTTGGCTGACACATCGCCCCTCTTTGTAATTGCGTGGTTTTTTTTCCTGGAAGCCGATCAGCTGGCAGGGCTCGAGGGCTCAAGGACACCGGAGCGGGCAGGGATGGGGCAGCTGGCACCCCAAGGCCTGCTGGCACCCCAGGCTGCTGCTGGGAGGGAGTGCCTGGAGGGTTGGGGGGCAGGAGACATCCCGGTATGGGGGGGCCAGGACTACAACAGAGGACCTAAGCCAGGCAGGGGTTTAGGGATGCACCAGACAGGGGTCCTGCCGTACTGCCAGGGCAGGCACCAGCTCCTGCACCCTTGGCACTGCCTTGTGCCCCCCCCCGAGCATCCTGTGCCCACAGAAAAGTGTCCCCCCCCCCATTACCTCCCCCACTAAATCCTCCTGGGCCCTGGCGTAAGCAGCTAAAGCCCAGGCAAGCTTGGGGAAGGGGGGGGGCACTGGGGGGGCACCCTGCTGCCGGCTCCATCTGTGCCCCCGAGTGCCCGGTGCAGCAGCACCAAAGGGGGAGGAGGCAGGTGGCAGGCAGGGGTCTTGTCCCCCGTCTGTCAGGCCTCCTCGCCCACCCCCTCATCTGTTCGTGGCAGCCACTCGTTGGGTAAATCACCCCCCACCTCCCTGGGGTGCTGGGCGGCCACTGCCATAGGCAGGAGCCTGCCAGGGCTGGCAGTTCCCTTTTAAGCCCCTGTGGATTACCCTGGACTTGGGTGCATGCCAGGAGGGGTGGGCGGAGGAAGAGGAGGATGAACAGGAGGCTGGCAGGCTGGGGACACAGCGGTCACTACCTTGGGGGACCTACCTGTCCCTGAACACAGCCCCAGGGCTCCCTGGCACCCTCTGAGGTTCATCAGGATCCTGCCAGAAGTGATGGGTGGGCTCCAGCAAGGCTGGCACTCACCCACCCACGATCCCCAAATGTACCATCCCTTGCTGGCTGCACCTTCCCTGCTGTCACCCCCAAAACCTGTGTGGGACAGCGGCCATGGAGGTGGGGATGGGGGAAGGAGGTGGGAAAGGTGGAAAAGCAGGATGAAGGGGGTAGGAAAGCAGTGGCAGAGCTTAGGGTTTTATTTGGTCCCAAGAGAGGTGAGTGCTGGCATGGGCCAGTGTGGTGTGGGTGGCAGGTGAGCAGCTGGGCTGGCATGAGGGTGCGTGTGCAGGCAGAGGGGTGGGTGGGCTGACCACATCCCCCTGCCCTGTGGTCCCGTCCTGCTCATGCCAGCTGCTGCAGGAAGGCCAGGAGTCCACGGTGCCACTCATTGGGCTTGTCCAGGTAGCAGGGGTGTCCGGCACCCTGCAACATCAGCACCTGGTGCTCAGGGAGGTGCCGCAGGTTATTCAGGCTGGTCTGCCCCAGCTCCACGTCCTGGTCCCCGTACACGATCAGCGTGGGGGTCTGTAGAGGGGGAACACACCCTGAGCCTGGGAGTAGCACCTAGGCACTCACTCCTCCTGGCCAGCGACACCCTGGAGGGGAGACACTTGCCCTTTTCCCCCACCCAGCAAGACAAAGGGAAGCTGAATCTCAGACTCCTGGATCTTCTATTGTCCCCTCTTTCCCTCCTGCTACCCCAGAGTCACACTCCTTCATTATCACGTTCCCCTTTTCCAGTGGTAACAGGGTTTCTGTCCTGTTTGGTCTTTCCCCTGCCCAATCCCAGTGTCAGGGTCCCCTCTTCACCAACCCCTCCCAGTTCCCCGACCTCTCCTAGTGGCCCTCCAAGCCGTACTTTGATCTGGGCATACTGCTCCGCCGTGAATTTCTCAGTGCAGATGGGTGCCACAGGTATATAGGCCTTGAACAGGTCGCTGTGCTCGAAGAGGAAGGGCAGGGAGTACATGCCACTGAGCGATGGGCTGATCACCACAGCTGGACCCAGGCACAGAGCCTCCGAAACTGCTTTCAGGAACACTGCCGGTGCTGGCTGGCCCACGGGCGCTGGGGCCACGGCATCCTTCGAGCGCCCCAGCCCTGAACCATGGGAGACAGAAGTGGCCCTGTCAGGCTCCCCACCACCTCAGTGACCGTGGAAAGCCAGGACAGCACACCAGGATGCAGGGGTTGCCATCTTGGCACCATAAACCCAGCGGCTGCATTGGCACCACCTGGCTCCAGGGCTGTGCTCACCACCACACCTTACCCGGCAGGTCGATGGCCACGGCTCGGTAGCCATTCTCGGCCAGCATGTTGAGTGTCCCCACCTGCAGCCAGGTTTCGGAGGAGAAGCGGATGCCATGCAGCAGCAGCACTGTCAGCTTCGGTGCTGCCTGGGCTGGCTCAGCTTGGCGGTAGAAGAGGGTCTGTCCTTGCACTGTGACGGTGCTCTCGGTGAGCCGCGGGGTGGCCATGCCTGCGGACCAGGAGACTGGGGTGAGAGGTGGGAACGGGAGGACTGACAGGCCTTCTGCCGCCATAGAGGCCCGGCGGCGGCAGGAGGGCAGGAGGGCTGTGAGGGGTCACATTGGCATCACCCTCACTGTGATGGCACCGGCGGAGTCGCTGCTGTGCCAGGCGGGCTCACGGGCCCGCCCCTGCCTCAATTTCCCCGTTCTGAGGAAGGCTGAGCCTGCAGCCCTTACCTGCTGCTTCGCGCGCGGGACCAGCCGCCACTCGCCTCCTCCCCGCCGCACCACGGGGCTAAAGGTGCCGCGCCGCGGGGCCAAAGGCCGGCGGGGCGGAAGGGAGAACGGCGGCACCGCCTCATGGAGCGCAAGGTCCGGGGCGGCCCCGGGAACCGCAGAGGCCCTGCCGGGCTCGGCCGGGCCGGGCCGAGCCGAGCCTTGCCCTCCGAGTGAAGCCGACTCTTGCCGAGTTTTGCCGAGCGCAGCCGAGTCTTGCCGAGCTCAGCCGAGTCCTACCCGAACTCTACCGAGCCAAGACGGGCCCTGTCGAGCCGAATGCGAGCTCTGGCGAGCCGGACTGAACCCTTGACGAACCTAGCCGAATGCTGCCGAGCTTAGCCGAGCCCCAGGCGATCCCCCGAGCCGGGGCTCTACTGCCGGCTCCGGCCGTTCTGTCCCTCGGGGCCTGCAGTGTTGCGGGCTGCCGCCAGACGGAGCTCGGGGACGCAGCGGCGCCGTGCGGGGCGGGCTGGGGGGGGCTGCGCGTCCCAGCCCGGGGAGGGGCGCGGGGCCGCGGCCGAGCGGGACCGCTGGAGCCGTGGTGGGGCTCGGGCTAAGCAGAACCGCGGGGATCGGGACCTGCTCCCCCCAGCAGCGGGGCTGAGGATCCGCAGCGCCGCGCTGTCTCTCTCCTCCAGCGGGAGCGGAGATGCTGCTCGTCCGCAGCCGCCTGGGGCTGCTGCTCCTCGGGGCACTCCTCACTTTCCTTTTGTACCTCCTGCTCCCGGCCGTCTGGCGCTCCCGGCCTTACGAGGGGAAGCGGGGTCGCCGGGCGGCCAACGGCACCGTGCGGTCGGGGTTGGCTGCGGGAGAGCCCCCCGTGTTCTACAGGGAGGTTCCCGCAGGAGGCCCTGGGAGGTGGGTCAGCCCGCCGGCAGAGGGGGGGTGGCAGGCCCTGGGCTGGGTCTTCACCAGCCCTCGTGGTCGCTGGATGCTGCAGGCATGGCATCCTTCCTGAACCCCTTCCTGCCTGTCTTCCCCCACACAGGCCCGATGTCCTGTTGCTGCACGGCCAGGCGTTCACCTCTAAGACGTGGGAGGCCTTGGGCACGCTGGCGGTGCTTGCTGGAGAAGGCTACCGTGCAGTTGCAATAGATCTGCCTGGTAGGACCATGGCACTGTGCTTAGTTGATCCCTTTGGGCAGCTCCAGTCCCTTGCCTCAGCCACTGCTGGGCTCTGGAGCTCTTTAGGGAGGGCTCTGAACAGCAACTGGTGATCCCTGGGGCGGTGTGCCTGTGATTTGTGTGTGTACTGGGGCATTAATGGCTGGGGCTAGCCCGGGGCTTGATCAAGTGTCCATTTTTTGCCAAGCCATTGAACCTTGGTGAGGAGAGACCATTGCAGGCTGCACAATGCCCCCGGCCACCCTGTGCCCTCTTCCCCATACCAGGCTATGGGGATTCACCCCCATCAGAGATGGTGGTGACGGCGCAGGGCCGGATGACTTTCCTGGACCATGTCCTCCAAGAGCTGGGCATGCGGAGGCCCATTCTCATCAGCCCCTCCATGAGTGGACGCTTTGCCCTGCCATTCCTCCTGATGCAGGGGGACCGGCTGGCTGGCTTTGTGCCCATCGCGCCCGTGGGCACCAAGGACTACACTGCTGAGCAGTACCGGCGGGTCCAGGTGTGTTGCTGGGCTCCTGGGGGGTGTCCTGGGTGCATGAAGGGTGGCCCTGTTTTGGGGGGTGTGAGGGGGACCTGTGTCCCCCAGCTCATGAGGGTGCTGGCACCTGCCTCCCCTCAGGTTTGCAGCCCTCCATGGTGACAGATGGAGGTGGGCACAGCCCAGGGGGAGCATTTACTCCTTTGACAACTGCTCTTGTTTTCTCTTTCCCATTACCAAGACGCCCACTCTGATACTGTATGGTGACCGTGACACAGGCCTGGCTCCCCAGGCCCTGCAGAACCTCCAGCACCTCCCTGAGCACCGTGTGGTCGTGCTGCCTGGTGCTGGCCATGCTTGCTACTTGGACAAGCCAGAGGACTTCCACCAGGCCCTGCTGGGCTTCCTGCACCAGCTAAAGTGAGCGCTGCCTCCTCCCTGCCGAGCAGAGGACGGGCTGGGGCATCCGAAGGACTGGGAGGCGCAGACAGCTGGCATGAGGAGTACTCTTCCCTCTTGGGGTATCAGCACGGTGGCGGGGGCGGGGACTGGAGGCGTCCCTTGCTGGCAGGACAGGGTGTCGTCTTGTCACGAGGCCAATAAACTGATGCTGCTCTGGTTTCTGCGTGTGTCGCAAGCGCCGCGGGGCTCCTCGAGCTCCATCCCCACCTCTCTGCCTCTAGCGTGGGGCGGGAGGGGGCCCTGTACCCCTTGCCTGCACCGTGCCCCTCCTGCGCGCCCCGCTCCTCCCCTGCCCGCCCCTGCCCGCCTCTTGCCCGCTGCTGCCGGCGGGGCGGAGCGGGCGGAGCGGGGCCGGGCGGGCAGCGCCGGCGGTAGCAGCGCCGAGGTAGGGCCGGGGGCGGCGGGGGGCCGAGTAGCGGAGCCGGGCAGCAGTGCCCGGCACCCCGCGGGTGGGTGTCCCAGTGCCTTCGCCCCCCTCAAGCCCACGCCACGGTACCTTGCACCCTCCTCTCGCACCCCTCCTCTACCCTGCTGCACCCCCTTGCCGCGCTGTTCTGCACCCCTAACCACGGTATCTTTCACCCCTTGCACTCCTAACTACAATATCCAGCACCCCTCTGCCCTTCTACCCCTGCTCCCCCTGCACCCCAATAACGCAACTGCTGCACCCCTAAGCACCATGCCCTGCACCCCTTGCACTCCTAACCATGGTACCTTGCCCTCTGCTTAATCCCGTACCCCCTTAACTACGGGAGCCCTGCAGCCCTACCCGCGGGGCCCTGCACTCCCCACGACTCTAACCATGGTGTCCCTGCATCCCAACTGCAGTGCTCCTGCACCCCATTGTGCCCCCTTCCTGCACCCCAGCCATGGCACCCTATACCCCACCTGTGTGCCTTTGCACCCCCAACCACAGTATCCCTGCACCCCTAACCAAGGTCCTGCTGCACTCCTCATAGCCTCTCTGCACCCCCTGTCACCATACCCCCCCCAGTGTTCCCCTTCACCCTTCCTGCTGTACCCCCATGTGCCCCTAAGTACCCCAGATCCTCCTGCTCCTCCAGCCACCCAGTACCCCTCAAACAGCTCCCACAGTAGCCTGTCACCCTAATGTGGCCCCCTAATCCCTCTGTCCTCTGTTAACACTTGATCCCCCTTCACCATCCCCATTTTCCTGTACCCCCAGCACCTTCCCTTGCAGCTCTCCTGCACCCCCTAACCAGGCAGTGTCCCCCTTTCCTTACCTGCACCCCATTACACCATCATCCTGCCTTCCCTGCCTGTACTCCCCAGCAGCCCCCCAAAGCTCTAACCCCCCTGGCTAATCCCAAACTACCATGTCCCCTTGCCCTACACATCCTTCTTCCCCTTTACCCTTCTTCATACTCTCCTTCCTCACCTAGTTGCCCCCCTTTTCTCCCAGCCAGCCCTTCTCCGGATCTTACTCTTCGCCTGGGCATCACAGCCTGTCCTGGCATTATGTCTGGGGCAGGAACATGTGCTTTGGGGGAAGAATGACAGGACAGCGTGGGGGGCACACCCCATTCTGCCCCGTACCCAAGTCGGAGGGATTTCTCCCATGGTGGCAGTGTCCCAGGAGTTGCACGGGGGAGACCTTTGCCCCATCTCACTTCAGTTTCTGTGACAACCGAGTGTGCTGGCGGACTTTGGAGGGGCCAGTGGGTGATTAACCATCTTGCCACTCTTTCCCCAGAGCTTTGCAGCCCTAGTCCCAGACATGGCACCTGGGAAGCCTGGGAAGAGCACGGGGGCCTCAGAGAACCCCTCGGTTACACTTTTCCGGGAGTACCTGAGGATTGACACTGTCCACCCCAAACCTGACTATGGTGAGGATGGGGGGACAGGACGGGGAGCCATGTGGGGATCCGGCAGTGGAGCTTTGCAGCTCCGGTCTTTGGACCCAGGTGCCCAAGTCCTGTACCGGGGCTGTTTTGATCGTGGTGTTAAGGAGTGAACTCCTTTGTGCCTTATCTCTGCTGGTGCCTTTGGTCGGGGCAGGGACGTCCCGAGTGCACCCAGAGCTGCTGTTTGCTCCCTCCAGCCCTGTGCCCCTTGCTCCCCCTTTCCATGCTGCCCCGGCTCTGGGATGCATGATCTTCTTCCGTGTAGATCTCCTTCTGTTAACATTCATGCCCTCCCACTAAAGTACACTGAGATTTTTTTATGAGTGAGGAGCTCCCAAAACTCCAGTGGGGGAGCATTCCCCCTGAATTTACCCCCTTCAATTTTAATTTTCTTGTATTTCCCAAGTCCTCACACCAAAAGGACAGTGATTAACTGCTCCTGCCCTGCTCCTGGCCATCTCTTGTGTCTAGGACCTCCATCACTTGCACTCTCTTGTCACCTTGCTCCTTGGCCTGGGAACCCACAGAGCCTTAGGGGGTTGCAGTGAGAGGGGAGACCCCGATGTAACTTTGGGCATACCCACTCTTCCCTAGATGCAGCTGTCCGGTTTCTGGAGCGTGTCGGCACCGACCTGGGCTTGGCCTGCCAAAAAGTGGAGGTGAGCGAGGCAAGGAGCAGCCTCCAGTCCATCCATCCATCCATCCATCCATCCATCCATCCATCCATCCATCCATCCATCCATCCATGCTCAGGTCCTTAGTGACCAGGATGTTTCTCTGCCCGTGTCCCAGAACTGGACAGGAGTGAATCCCCTCTGCCTGTAATCCTCTGCTGACCTGAGCCCTTCCTTAAGACAGTATTCTGGCTGCTCTTTGCTGGCCTTTGCAGCTGCCTGTGCTATGATTAGCTGGGTCACGTTGGCTGGGGCCATCCTTCCTGCTGGGCACTGGCTGTCCTGGGAGACTCCTGGGCACCAGGGGAAGACGCTGGGTTTGTCTTCCCTCTGAATTGCAGCCAGGTTTGGTGCCTGCAGCCAGGCTCTGTCTGGCTGTGGGGGGTGGGTGCATGCAGGCCTGCTCCTGCTGCCTGCCCTGTTCCACTGGAGAAAGGGGTGACCTGCCAGGTGGCATTCAGAAACTTTTCCCAAGTTGATGCTTTTTGGGTCCAGCCCAATGGTCCCAGCCCTTCTGTCCCTATTCTGGGGTCTGGTGACATCTTGCCTTTGCCCCTCAGGTGTGCCAGGGCCGTGTGGTGCTGGTCCTGACCTGGCAGGGCACAAACCCCCGCCTGCGCTCCATCCTCCTCAACTCCCACACTGACGTCGTGCCTGTCTTCGAGGTGCTGGGACAGGGCAAGGGGTGGGATGGGCACAGAGGGGAGGATGGGGTGGCAGGAGGATGGGAACTGGTGCCCTCTGTGTCCCTCTGCCATCATGGCCACTCTTCCCTGTAGGAGCACTGGACCTACCCTCCCTTCGAGGCTGTTAAAGACTCACAAGGCAACATCTATGCCCGGGGTGCCCAGGATATGAAGTGTGTCTCCATTCAGTGAGTGGAGGGCTCTGCACTCGCTGGGTGGGCACGGTGCTAGTGGTGTCTCTGAGTGATGCAGGACAGGATGCCACTGTCCTCAGAGTCACTGGGGCCAGGGGTGCCACCACTTGACCTGCCCTGAGGTGGCTCAGAGCACACAAGCCCCTCTCCTCCACAATGACCAGACACTACCTTCCCTTGCAGGTACCTTGAGGCCATCCGGAGGCTGAAGACAGAGGGAAAGTCTTTTGCCCGCACTATCCACCTCACCTTTGTGCCTGGTGAGTCACCAGCTGTCCCCTATCAGGAGGCACAGAAGGGGCTGGCAGCTGGGTGATGCTCTGGAGTCTCCCATGGCGTGGCATCCAGGCACACCCCTGCCAGGCTCTCCAGATTTTGACCTCCCCAGCTCAAGACTGGAGAGGTTTCCATGTCTAAGGACATCGGGTATGCTCATGGCACCCAGGCTGGCATGGAAGGAGGATGAGGGAGTGGTGGGCTGGGGGATGCCCCAGTTCCCTCCTCCATGCCAGGCTCTCTCCTGCAGATGAGGAGGTGGGCGGACACAAGGGCATGGAGATGTTTGTGCAGCGCCCTGAGTTCAAAGCACTCAACGTGGGCTTTGCCATGGATGAGGGTGAGTGGTGGTACGGCTGGCACAGGGATGTGTCTCCTCTTGGCACACGCCGGTCTGCCCCTTGGCATCACCCTCCAGGCACTGGCACCCCGCATGCTTCCCCCCTTGGGGGATCCTTCCCCTGGGCATTGACCCGCAGGGTGCCAGTCTGGAGGGGAAATGCTGCCAGGGCAGAGAGAGGGGGCACGCATGGCACCCTCGTGCCCCACTGACCCCTGTCTATGCCCACTACAGGCCTGGCCAGCCCATCTGACACCTTCAGTGTCTTCTATGGCGAGAGGAGTCCATGGTGTGAGTACCTGTGTGCCCACTGCCGTGTCCTTGGCTCTGCCAGGCGGTGGGGCACTTGCGCTATCCCGGGCTTTCTGCTCAAGGCTTCCCTCTACCCCTTCTGCCACAGGGATAAAGGTGAAGTGCATGGGTAGCCCCGGCCATGGGTCCCGCTTCATCAGCAACACGGCGGCTGAGAAGATGGTAAGAGAGGGGGTACACACTGTGCACCCTCCCGTGCCTGCCCTGGGGTGCCAGGTGCCTGCCCACAGGGCTGGTCCTCACCCGCTGCCCTTCCCTCCCCAGCACAAAGTCATCAACTCCTTCCTGGCCTTCAGGGAGAGCGAGAAGCAGAGGTAGGAGATGGGCAGCAGGACAGCAGTGGCTTAGTTCAGTCCACGGAGGGGGTCCTTGGGATCCCAAGCCAGGCTGTGATCTGGCACTGCTGCCCTGTGCCTCAGTTTCCCTGTTTCAGGTGACGGCAGGGTGGGGGAGCACTTCTCCTGCCCAGGTGGCAGATAGTGACTCTCCCTTGCATCCCTCCAGACTGAAGTCCGACTCAAGCCTGACTCTAGGGGATGTCACCTCACTCAACATGACCATGCTGGAGGGGGGTGTCTCCTTCAACGTGGTGCCCTCTGAGATGGCCGCCAGCTTTGACATCCGCATCCCACCCACTGTGGACCTGAAGGTGGGTGCCATGCCAGCCCCACCCAGGAGGGGAGTGGGAGGAGAGTACCCTGCTCACAGCCTTCCTCTGGTCTCTCCCTCAGGCCTTCGAGGAGCAGGTGGCCACGTGGTGCCGTGGTGCCGGGGATGGTGTCACCTATGAGTTTCACCAGGTGAGGGGTCTCAGCCACCTGGGCATATCGTGCCTGTCCCTGTCAAGTGCTCACCCCCTTGCCCCTTCATCTGCCCTCTCCCTCTGTCAGAAATGCATGGACCAACACATCACCTCCACCGAGGAGTCAGACCCGTGGTGGAAGGCCTTCAGCGGGGTCTGTAGGGACATGTGAGTAGTGTCCCCAGGAGGGGCAGGGCCTTGGCAGGGACATCCTCTGGTGGGGCAGGGCCTTGGCAAGAACATCCTCTGGTGGAAGCCAGCTGGTCCTTGGGAGTCTCTGGGGTCATGGCAGGGGTTGGGATGGGGTGTCCTGTGCTAGGCCAAAGCATCTCCCTGTTCCACTCCAAAAGGGATGGGATTGAGTGTCCTGCAGGGCTGAGGGACTTCCGGGCACAGTCTCTTTGCCCACGGGGTGCGAAGGGGACAGGGGATGCGGCTGCCCCCATGCCCATGCTGACACAGGGTCTCACTTGACAGGAAGCTGCAGCTCAAGCTCGAGATCTTCCCGGCTGCCACCGACAGCCGCTACATCCGAGCGGTGAGTGTGATGCCAGCCCTCCGTGGGTCCACCACCCGGACTGAGACCTGCAGCCCCAAGTGGGAGCCACGCCCAGGTGGAGGGGGGCACGTGGTGCCCATGCCAGCTCCAACCTCACCCTGTGCCTCCCCATCTCCAGGCGGGACACCCTGCTATTGGCTTTTCACCCATGAACCGCACTCCGGTGCTGCTCCACGACCACAACGAGTTCCTCAACGAGCAAGTCTTCCTGCGGGGCATTGAGATCTACGCCCGCCTCCTGAGCGCCCTGGCCTCGGTGCCCCCACTGCCTGCTGAGGGCTGAGCACCTGGCGAGGGGCAGGACAGGGGTGCCAAGCAGAGGGACCCCAGGCTTTAAAAAGACGGGCAGGGGGTGGGCGTAACAAATGCCTGCCAGTGTGCTGGGGATGCAGGTGGCATCATGCCACGTTGGCTGTGTTCAGTGCTGGCCTGATGGTTACACTCGGGGTTGTGTTCCCCTTGGTCAGGTGCCAGCAGAGCCTCATGCCCACGTGCCTCCAGCCTTTCCTGGTGTTGTCAGTGCCTCCCCCTGTCCCTGTGCCATTTCTGGCTGCACTGGCTGGGTGGTGAGGGGCTGGCCAGTGCCCCACTCTGCCTGCCCACACCTCATCCTGCCTCCCTGCCCGCTTGCTGGGGAGCCGGGGACAGTGCCGCCTGCCCTCCCTGTGCAAGTCAATAAACCTCCTTGGTAAGCACAGCCAGGAGTGGGCAGTCTGTCTGTCTGTCTGTCCATCTATCCATGATGCTGCCCTTGGGGTCTCACCCAGCCACCACAAATTTCCTTGTGCAGTGCGGTTTTCTGAGGTGCTTCTGCTCCCCTGGGCTCATTGCGTGGAGGACAGCAGTGCAGGCAGGATCCTGCCCGGACAGGCTGAGGGGCCTCTGCGCCAATCAGCCTTGGGGGACTGGTGCTGGGGTTCATCCTGCTCCTTCCCTCCTTCCCTCCCTCCTGCTGCGGTGCCACTCCCACAGACCCTCTGGTCCGGGCAGGCAGTGTGCGGGTCTGGGCAGGCACCTCGGCTTATCTGCCAGAGCTGCTGCTGGCTGCACCTCTTCCTTGCTTGTTCCCAGCCCTGTGTGGCTCCCCAGCACCCCAGGGTGTGGGATCTGTCCCAGCCATGCTGTTCTGTGGGTAAACCAAGGGGCCACTGAGTGAACTGGGGTGATTTTATGCTGCTCTACGGATAACGAGGATGCCCTGTGCCAAGCTGGGTGAAGGGATGAGGCTGGTGGAGATGGAGCACTGAGGGAGAAGCCACCAGCTCCTTGGCTCCTTCCCCTCCATCCAGCCCAGGGAAATCCAAGGCTTTTGGGTGGGGGACACACCTGCCTGTATGCTGAGGCTTCCAGGGGAAGTTGGTGTGGATTCTCTGATGTCTCATACGACTGCATCCCCTGACGCTGCAGCCCTGGGGGAGGATGGCATGAGAGTGGTGTGGGTACCGTGGGGTCCTCACTGGCCAGGATCCCCACTCAGGGTGTTGGCACCTTTGCAGGCAGACAGTGCATCCCCTGTCCTGTGGGTGTGCCAGGGCTACGTGTAGCACCCTATGCCCTCCTTGATCCTGCTCAGTCCCCTTCCCCAACTGGCCTGCTGTCCCCTGCTTGTCTGGCACTGGGACCTGACAGCTGTGTGCTTGCTGGGGCTTGGAGATCACACCACTCTGAGCATCCTCCTCGGAGTGGAGATCGGTATGCCCTCTCCTACTCCTCCAGCAGGGCAAGGCTGGGGGACTCCAGCTTCCCTCCCTTGCCCCCCATCCTCAGGAATGAGCCATAGTGGTTGGTAGGGTCACTTCTTGGGAAGGGGGCAGTAGCAAAGCCTAAAGCGCTGGTGGCAGGGGACCCTTTAGGGGTGTGCAGAGTTCTCGGGGTCCCCCCGGGGGATGGGGCCGCTCCCCCGCGCATCCCCGCGCATCCCCACCGCCCAGGGGATGGGGATGGCGGGGCTGGGCCGGGGCGGGCCAGGGCGGGCCGGGGGCGGTCGGATGTCGGCCCCATAAAAGCTCGGTGCCACCGGCGGCCCCGGGCGCGGCGGCGGGATGCGGGCGGCGGTGGCGGTGGCGGTGTCGCTGTCGCTGTGCTGGCTGGGGGCGGCGGGGCACAGTCTGCCCCGGCTCCGCCTGTCCTACCGCGGTGAGCCGGGCCGGGGGCACCTGCTGCGGGACGGGGGAGGGCTGTCCATGGAGGGGTGTCCTCAGGGTCCCCACTCTGGGGGCCGGGTGGGGCCTTGGGGAGCCTGAGCTGCGGGCGCTGTGCCCGTAGTGCGAAGATTTTTAGGGCGGTTGGTGGGCAAATTGCTGGGGGCTAGGGGCTAGGTTTGGGCTGGGGTTTCGGTGGGTGGCTGCCCGGCACCCCTCCGCTCCCCACGCGGGACGTGGGGGGCCCCTGAGGAGGAGGAGGAGGAGGAGGAAGGGGGTAGCCGGGTGATGGGGAGAGGGGATGTGCCGCCGGGCTCCGCGCGAGCCCCGCCGCTTCCCACGGGGGATCGTCTCCCAAGCCGAGTGCGGGGAAACTGAGGCACGGCGCTGTTCCGGCCCCGCACGCTTTGGCATGTGTGTTGGGTGGGTGCTGCGGTGCGTGGGTGGTCCCCCGGCCTGGTGGGTGCTCAGCATCCTGCCCTCGGCTGGGTGGGGGGTCCCCGGGGTGCACCCTCCGAGCCCCGCTGAGCTGGGGTGCGGGTGCCGGGGCCCCTCAGGGGGCTGCGGGGGCCGTGTTTGGTTTTAATTAAAACTCTCTCTGTGATCCTGCTCTGGCTCGCCGCATCCCCCGCTCTGCCAGCCTAATCCACGGGCTGCTCCAGCCAAATTTGACAGCCTGGGGCGCCCCAATCTCCTCCTGGCCTCAAAGCAATGAACCTGCTCTAAAAAAATTAACATAAAATAACTTGCATAATACATCTTTTCCCCACCCCGTCCCAGAAGGGGGAAAGGCCTGGGCAACCCAGCGCTTCCAGAGCCCCGGGAGCTGCAGAGCACCTCCCAGTGCCAGGGGAAAGTCTGCTCCTTCACTGCCTGGGCTGAGGGTTCCCAGGGCTGGCTGCATCCCTGGCTCTGTTCAGGGCCGCAGCAGGTGACCCCAGGGGCTGCCTCCCTATTGAACGGGAAACTGAGGCATGGAGTGCCCCCTGCACCCCCTTACCCTGAGAGCCCGGGATGGCTCATGGCTCTGCCCCGTGATGGAATCCGGTGTCCTCAGGTTGGGCTTGGCAGCAGGGCGAGGAGGTCTGGGGTCTCAGCAGGGCTCAATCGTGGGGCTCAGGGTCTGGCTCCGTGTCTGATCAACTCCAGCACAAAGTCCAGCCATGCCGGCGCTTTTCCCAGGTGCAAGGAGCTGCCCGGGGCGGGGTAGAAGCTCCTCAGCCTCCCACAGGGAGGGAGCCACCTTTGGAAGCTTTGTTGGTTTTTTTTTTTTCCGTCTTAAGCTGATTATTCTGTTCGTCTTCCAAATTGGAAACAGAAACTGAAATTTCCCATGAAATAAATTCTGCCACCGCCTTCTCCGCAGGGGAAGGAAAGAAAAAAAAAGAAAATTTCAATTAAAGCCATTAGAACCTCTGAAATTAAAACCGTGGTGAGCTGAAGCTGTTTGTGCAGAGCTCCTCAACCTGGGCGCTGCGTGGCCGGTAGCTCAGGCTGCGGGGTGACGTTCTGAGGGGTGCCTGGGACAGGCATTGTGCTGTGGGTGCAGGGGGGCCATGTACCCAGCTCTCCCTCACACTTCAAGCCACTCTTCTTTTGTTTCATCTTCCAACAGTGGCTCATGTAAGAGGGGAAAAGGCATTTTGCTGCGGTGTGGACCGGAAGCATTGCATGTGCTCTTGAGGGACCTCCCACTGCAGGGTGGCTCCTGTGGGACCCCCACCCTGGGGTAAAGGGGTCCCAGGGATGGATGGGGCATGGCAAGGGGCTGTTCCCTGGGGAGCTGAAGAGGAAGGCGCCCTGAGCCGGTGTAACCCGAGGTGCAGGAGGAATTCACCAGGTCTGGGGGAGAAGGGGAAGCCTTGCCTGAAACAATGAAAGGAGCCCAACGACTTTGCCAATGTTATTCCAAGCTGGGAAAATATTATTGCTGGGCAAGAATAGAAGGAGACGACAGCGTTTTCCTGGGCTGGACCCGGCGATACGGGAGGACCTGAGATGCTGTGAGGACAAAGGGAGGAGGGTACCAGATGGGGTGGAGGGGCCACCAGTGCCTGGTGCCAGCATTGCTTGCAAGCACAGGGGTCTTCCCAATGGGAATGGAGCCGCTGGGGCTGTATCCCTCTGTGCCACTGGCATCACCACTTAGGGCACTGGGACTGCCCCTGAGCAACCTGGCAGGGATGGGGCGTGTGATGTGGCTGTTGTCCCACCCAGAAATGGACCTTGTCTCCGTTGCAGGCCCTAGAAGGGGCAGTTCCCATCAGCATGGGGCATTGTGCCACTGGCCACCTCCTCGCTGGAAGTGACAAATGTCCCCCCAGCAAGAGCAGGGCTTGGTATGCCAGTGTCCTGACCTGTGGCAACTGGGCTGGTCTCAGCACCACCTCCCCTCTCATGCGGACTTGTGTGGGGGATGCTCGGGCTGGCTGTTTCCCTGGGGTCAGCAGCAGTGGCTGGCAGTCTTCCGAGCTCGAGAGTGTTTAGGGACACGGCTGTGCTCATCAATGGCGCTTTGTCCTTCTCCTCCTCTGTCTGGCAGTCACAGTGGCCTGACCCGAGGTCGGGATGGATTTTCAGAACCCCGTGAAGCTGAGCTGTTCCCTCTTGCCCTCTCCCTCTGTGGCAGCTGTGGCAGCTGTGTGGGCACCACCGTGCCAGCTTGCTGACCCTGAAAGTCATTTCCGACTGGAAACCAGTCGAGCCACTGCCCTCACATCATCGTCACTGTGAGGGTCCCCTTGGCATCCCATGAGATTCAGGCTTGGACCTGCTCTGGGGGCTTTGACTGTCAGACCGTGTTGCTCTGGGCTGTGATGTCCATCCCAGGGGTGCAGAGTCCCTGTGCCGGTGCGTCTCCCCAGGTGCCATGCGGTGCCATGGAGGAAGCCTCCCTGTCAGTGAGTTCTGGTGGCGGTGGCAGTGGCAGCGGTGGGCTTTGTGTGGCAGTTTCCCCATGGCACTGGCTGGGTGCCTGCTATTGTGTTGTCGGCTGGCACCCGGCGGGGACAGGACCTGCTTTCTGTCTCACCGTGTCCAGCCTCACCACCATCCCAGCTCTGTGTGAGCTCTGCTTGGGGCTGATGGCACAGCCCAGCTCACTGTGGCATGGCCACAGTAGGAGTACAGGCTGGTTCAGCCAGACTTTGCTGGGGGTGGCAACCTTGCCTGGGACCCTGCTGCTCTTTGGCTCTGCAGCTTTGTCCTTAGCTGGCAGGGAGAACAGCACTCCAGCCAGGTTGAGGCTGAGATGTCTGTGCCTCCAGGCAGGGATGGAGTCAGATGCTGCAGTCCAGAGTGGCTGTGAGCAGTTCTGCTGACTCCAGAATGCTCTGTGATACTCAGAAGCAGCAGCTCAGAGGGACCCTGGGGGCTGAGATGGCTCCTCCTGATGCTTCCTTCTCTCCCTGGCAGAGCTTTTAGGCACCAATCGCTCCGTCCTCTTCTTTGGTCACCGAGGCTTCCTGGGTTTGCGCTCCCTGTACCTGGATGAGTACCGTGACCGGCTCTTCATCGGGGGGAAGGATGTGCTCTACTCCCTACTCCTGAACGGGGCCAGTGCAGATGCCAAGGAGGTGAGCTGGGTCCTGCTGAGCACCCTGGGGTCTCCGTCCCCACCCTAGCCCCCTGTGGACTCATCGGTGCCCAACTGAGCCAGGCAAACAAGAGCTGCCCTGGGAATGTCCTCATCTCAAATGCCCTGAAATTATTCCAAAAACTTGTAGTGCCTGGCAAGGGTGGACTAGCAGTGGTGGCTGAGGGCAGTTAGCTGGCAATTAGTCACGATCTGCAGCTTAGGAGACTGGTGGTGCAGCCCACCAGTGATTCCTGGGTGCTGAGCAGTGTTTGGGACCCCACTCCTCTGAAAAACTGCCATTGGGAGACTCAGTGCTGCCCATCCCCATCCGGGCATCCCAAATACTCAGCTGAAAGCCTGCAGAGACAAGGAGCTAAAGGGATCCATCACTGCAACAAGCAGGGTTCAGCTGGCAAAGCCCCCAGACCTCTCCTGGCTCCTTGGTGGGAGAGGTGACAGACCAGAGTGATGGTGCTGAGTGGTGGCTGCCCTCCTCTTTCAACCTCTCCACTTGGACTTTTTGTTTTTCAAACATGGCTCTGGACTGTTTCTAGCTGAAGAAAAAGGAGGAAATGAAGTGCCCCTCTGTGTGCTGGGTCACTGAGATGGGGTCAAGAGCTTGTGTACCCAAGCTGTCCTTGGTCCAAGAGCTGCTAAAGGCTGTGGGGGACATGGGCTCCGTCACTCCTGGGCACCCTTTCCCCAGGCCACCCACAAGTCCACCCGCCTCCAGGCCAGCTCCAGCCATCCCCAGCATGACCACCCAAATCCAGCCCATCTGTGGGCTGTGACTGCCAGGGTGCATCTCCCGAGGAGGAAGGATGGTGCCCGGAGTTGTAGGGTGGGAGTCCTGGGGTGGGTGGGCTCCAGGGAGCTGTGGTCTCTCTCTCTGTCCCTCTTTCCATCCCCTTGCCATTGGCAGCCTGGGGCCATGGATTTGCAAGGCTGGGTCCCTGCGGCCCCGCCTCCCTGCTCCAACAGACCCTTTGTGTTCCAGATCTACTGGCCACCCCTCCCTGGGCAGACGGAGGAGTGTTTTCGGAAGGGGAAGGACCCAGGGGTGAGTCTTTCCTCCTGCCCGGATGTGGGGGGTCTCCTTGTGCCAGCGGCTCCCCCATGCCCGGGCTGTGCCGTGTCACCTGCTGGGGATGGCCCCGTGGGGCTCACGGGCCAGCTGATGCCAGGGCAAGCACGGGACCATCCGTGTGCGAGGGAAACTGAGGCAGGGAGTCAGGGACCAATCCAGGCCATGGCAGAGGCTTGCTCCTGTCTCTGGAAGTCCTGTCTCCGTGGCTCTGCTCAGCCCCACGGCCACAGAGCAGTAGCCAGTGTGTCCCGACGTGGCTGCACGAGCAGGCAGGGATAGCCGGGCTCTGGGACCCGAGCTTGGAGGGACCAAACCCCCCATGCTGTTCTCCAGACCCCAGTGACACTGTGTGTCCCGTGCTGGCTGTCCCCGATGGTGGGAAATGTGTAACTTGCTCAGGTTCGGTGACCTCGTTCCCTAAACCTTACCCCTCTTTGCATCCCCCTGCCCCGATATGAAACAGGACTGTGGCGGGGAGAAAGTCCCCAAGGCTCCCCTGGCCCAGACAAATTGTTCCCAGGAGTCCCCGTCCTGCTATGTGTGTTTATTTTACCAGCTCTCACCGACAGATCCGAGCCGGGGCAGGCTCAGCTTTTTATTTTTCTTGAACATTTTTTTTTTTTCACTTGCTATTTTAGAGGCTCTTTGCAAAGGGAAAATAAACAGCGGGAGGCTGGGAACCCCCGGGGCGGCTCGGCAGCGGTGTTCCCAGCAGATGAGGGGCCTTGCCTCCCACCGTGGAGGGGACAATGGAGGGCAGGCAGGGCTGGCAGTGGCCAGGAGGGGCTGCCGAGCTAATGGTGGAGAAGGGTAGGAGCCCTTTCCCAGTGGAAACTGCCAGGAGAGAATGCAGGAGGTCAGAGAGGTGGCAGGTCTCCAGCCCTGGGGGTGTCATTGCAGAGAAGGGGAGAATTCCAGACAGCAGCGACCAGGGCTGTTCTGGAGGCAGCCCAGGATGCCTGTGGGTCTCTGTCTCCACTGTTTCCTCCTTTTGTTTCATCCCTGGCGTGAGCAGGAACACAATGGGGAAGGATGTCCCTGCATCTGATCACGTCCTGGGCGCCAGGGGTTTGTGGCAGGGTTTGGATCTTGCTGGGCAGGTGACATTGCTCCCCTGTCTGGTGTGGGCTGTGTGACAGGGTGAGTGCACAGGTGCCTGTGGACAGGAGATGCCCAGGTGCCAGCTGGATCCTGTGTGGTTCCCCTGGGATCCTCTTGGCATCAGAAGGACCAGTAAAAAGCCATGTCTTTCTGCAATGGGCTGGGGACCACCCAGATGTAGTCTGTGCAAGCCCTGTCAGTGGGTAAGAGCTGCCATCCCACATCTCTGGT
The DNA here is from genome assembly GCA_013400975.1 of Atrichornis clamosus. Lineage (NCBI taxonomy): Eukaryota > Metazoa > Chordata > Aves > Passeriformes > Menuridae > Atrichornis > Atrichornis clamosus. Next base: position 127,131 of record WBMZ01007528.1, on the reverse strand, counting down.
ACCAGGCTGGAGGCAGAGAGCCTGGGTGCAGCCCAGGGAGCAAGGGCTAGGGCTCACCCAGTGTCTCAGGGCCCCAGGCAGAGGCCGGGAGCTGGGGGTGGGCAGAGCAACGATACCCTGTGACCTTTCCTCTCGCCTGCTGTCCCCCCAGACCGACTGTGCCAACTATGTCCGTGTGCTGCATCCCTACAACCGGACACACTTGCTGGCCTGCGGGACGGGCGCCTTCCACCCCGTGTGCACCTTCATCTACGTGGGGCATCGTGGCGAGGTAGGGCAGCACCGTGGTGGGTGCCCACCCCGAGCATCCCTGGCAGAACACCCCTGGGAGGTACATCCCCATCGCCTGCTGCTCTCCTCAGGGGCCTTGGGACTGTGGCAGGGGATGCTGGCTGTGGAGTTTGCTCTATCCTGAATACTGGTGGGGGAGAGTGTCAGGAACCAGCTCCCTGTTTTCCCCTTGTCCTTCTGCTACCCCTTCCCCAGCTTTCCCACCTCTCTGGCCTGGCACCCCCCTTCCAGACATGTTCCCAGGGGCTGGTGTCCTGCCAGGGGCTGAGGTGTGGGTGGCAGTTCCTCCTCTCCCAGCTCACTGCTCATAAATCAAGTTGACTGGAGTGGAATGGCAGGGTCCCCTGTTCCCTCCTCCCAGCCCACTGCTGTGCGGGCAGTGGAGCCCTGTCTGTACCATGATGACTCTGACCAGGCAGACGGGCAAGCAGTGGGGCTGGTGGGTCCCTTTGGCTGCTGTGCATCCTCACAGGATCAGTCTTGCCTCAAAAAGCATGGATTCTGCTTCCAGACGGTCCCTTTGGGTGTGCTGAATGAGGCAGGGACCAGAACTGTTCCTGCATGCCCAGGCACAGCCCGGGGCTCACCTGCCTGCTCCCCTTCCCCAGCACACCTTCAGCCTGGACCCTGCCAGCGTGGAGACCGGCCGGGGCAGGTGCCCACACGAGCCCAGCCGAGCCTTCACCAGCACCGTCGTCGGTGGGTTGTCTTCCTCAGGATCTGTGAGCCTCTGGGGCGTGGGCCAGGGACGGTGCCTGTGCCAGCCAGCTGGGTGATTTTGCAGGTGGGGAGCTGTATGCTGGCCTTACCGCAGATTTCTTGGGACGCGATCCCGGCGTCTTCCGCAGCATGGGGACCCGCTCCGCCCTGCGCACCGAGGTGGACCAGCGCTTACTCAACGGTAACAACTCCCCTCTACCCCTCCATTCCCCCCGCTGGGCTAGTGCCAGAGACCATGAGCCTTTCAGTGGCTGGAGCATCCACTGGCCATGGAGCAGCATCTCCTGCTATGAGCAGGGAAAGGCGCTAGGACAGCAAGGTCTGGGGATGTTCCTGGCTGGCATCCAGTCCCAGCATGGTGTGGGGGTCCAGAGGTGGTGGCTGTGCCCTCTCCCCACCTGACATGGCTGGCTCTTGCTTGTAGATCCCAAATTTGTGGCAGCCCACTTGATCCCAGACAACGATGACCGGGACAATGACAAAGCCTACTTCTTCTTCACGGAGAAGGTGGTGGAGGCAGACAGCAAGGAGCACGCCATTGTCAGCCGTGTGGGGCGTGTCTGCGTGGTAAGATGCTGGTGGGGACCGTGGGGGACAGGGATGCACCAAGTCACAGCAGTGGTCCTGATACTTCCTGTCCCTGCAGAACGACGCTGGTGGCCAGAGGGTGCTGGTCAACAAGTGGAGTACCTTCAACAAAGCCCGGCTGGTGTGCTCTGTCCCTGGCCCTGGCGGCATCGATACCTACTTCGATGAACTGGGTAAGGGGCACGTGGAGCTGCACCTCACCAGGGCTAGTCCCTTAGTTGGTGGCTTTGGGAAGCCCCTGGGATTCCAGGTTAAACCCCATGCTTTCATCTCCAGAGGATGTCTTCTTTTTGAGGACGAAGGATGGGAAGAGCCCGGAGATATATGCCCTCTTCAGCACTGTCAGGTAGGTGGTTCAGCTCCAGCCTCTGAGGACATCCAGCTGTAGCCACCCATGACCTGCCCTGTCACTGTCACCAAGGGTTGCTGGCTGCTCTCCTGGTCTGTATAGGGATATTGGTGCTTCCACTGTCACCAGTGCCAAGCATGGCTCTGCTCATGCCATTCTCCGTCCCCTTTCCAGCCATGTTTTCCGGGGCTCTGCTGTCTGTGTGTATCGCATGGCTGACATCTGGGAGGTCTTCAATGGGCCCTTCGCCCACCAGGACAGCCCTCACCACCAGTGGGCTGCCTACGAGGGCAGGGTGCCCTACCCCCGGCCGGGTGTGGTGAGTGACTCCCAGGAGCTCTGGGTCCCCTCTGCTCCTCCAACTGCTCTTCTAGGGGGTAGTGGGACCATCTCCCATCTTCTCACCTGCTCGGGTGGGCTCCCTACGGGATCACAGCTAGTGGTTTGCCAAGGTCTGGCAAAGGGAGGAAGAAAATGTATTCCAAACTGGAAGGCAGGGAGGGACCCAAACCAGCTGTGAGAGAAGATGGAGGGGGAAGGAGGGATGGGTGCTGGGGTGACTGAGCTGAGCTGGTCCCCTCTTGACCCCACAGTGTCCCAGCAAGACCACCAACCAGCCCCGGCGGCAGTACGGCACCACCAAGGACTTCCCCGACGAGGTGCTGCACTTTGCCCGTGCTCACCCCCTCATGTACAAGCCCGTGTACCCCCGGCACCGCCGGCCCCTCCTCGTGAAGACCGAGCTGCCCCACCGGCTGCGCCAGCTCGTGGTGGACAGGGTAGAGGCTGAGGATGGGCAGCACGATGTCCTCTTCCTCGGGACAGGTGAGCAGCAGGAGCAGAGTGCAGGAAGGAGCCCCAGTGCTGGGGCTCACAGTGGGCGCACCCCTGGGCTGTGTGATGGCAGGGTGCTCACACCGCCATCCTCCTCCTCCAGATGCTGGCTCAGTGCTGAAGGTGGTGGTCCTGCAGAAAACGAGCTCAGCCACGACTGAGGAAGTCATCCTGGAGGAGCTGCAGGTTTTTAAGGTGACATTTGCTGCCCTACTTGCAAGGGAGGGTGCAGTGGTGTGGGCTCAGGTTGGGGACACCCATGGGGTTGGAGGCTCAGGGCTGTCACTGCGCTGTTGGGCACTGGAAGGCCTCAGGACTGTGAGGACAGAGGGTGGGTGGGCATGTTTTCACCCTCCCCAAAACATTCCTGATGCTCCCCCAAGGCCTGGTGGCTCTGAGTGAGCCAGGCTCTCCATGGTGAGGTTTATGCCAGCCTGATGTTTGCTCTCCTCCCCTGCAGATGCCTGTGCCCATCACCCAAATGGAGATCTCTGTCAAGCGTGTGAGTACAGATATGGCTCAGCTACAGGGCTGGGGACAGGGCAGGTGACCAGCTGTGGTCAGCGGCCTCTCAAAGCCTTGTGGTGCTTGCCCTGGGGGGTCCTGGCTGGGCTCCCGGGCGCTGTGCCCATGGGGGCTGCCAACATCACTAACTTGGTGCTGTGTCCCCAGCAAACGCTTTACGTGGGCTCCAGCCTGGGGGTGGCCCAGGTACGGCTGCACCGGTGTGAGTCTTATGGCACAGCTTGTGCTGAGTGCTGCCTGGCCAGGGATCCCTACTGTGCCTGGGACGGCACTGCCTGCACCCACTTCCAGCCGTCTGGCAAGCGCCGCCATCGCCGCCAGGACGCCCGCCACAGTAACCCTGTGCACCAGTGTCTGGACCAGAACCTGACTGGTGAGAGACTGTGGGACCCACGGGGCTGAGGGGCTCCTCCAGGTGTCCCTAGATGTCCTGACAACCCTCAGCATGCAGAGGGCCTTGCAGCCATTCTGGGTGGGCTGGTCATCCTCATCTCCCGATCTCATAGACCAAGGGGTGCCCCAAGAGAAGGTGGGTGCTGCTGGGGCTGGAGTCTGCTCCCAGGGAGAGAAGGGGATGAAGCTACATGGTGGCCAAGGAGGGCTGACACCCGGGCAGGTGGAAGCCTGGCTCTGCCCTCCTGGTGAGCCTGTGCCTGTCTTCACCCCAGTGGATGATTTCGAGAGCGTTGAGGAGAAGGTGCTTTACGGGGCAGAGGACAACAGCACCTTCCTGGAGTGTGTGCCCCGGTCCCCGCAGGCCAGTGTGCAGTGGTTTGTCCAGAGGCCCCCTGATGAGCAGCGGGATGAGGTGAGGCTTCCCTGCACCTGCTTCCCTTGTGGGGACACGGGAGGGATGTGGGGCCAGACCTGCAGCCCTCCAACCTCGTGGTGGCCAACAGGTGAAGACGGATGAGCGGATCCTGCAGACAGAGCAAGGGCTGCTTTTCCGCAAGCTGCACCGGCACGACGCTGGCATCTACTACTGCAAAACGCTGGAGCACGGCTTCACCCAGACGGTGGCCAAGACAGCCCTGGAGGTGATCGCCAGCGAGCAGCTGGCACACACCCTCCCCCGGGAACGGGGGGACGAGCCCCCACGCCTGCTCTGCCCTGAGCCCCGGCTGGCACCACAGGCTCCCAAAACCTGGTTCAAGGACATCATGCACCTCATCAGCTCCCAAAATCCGCGGCGGGTGGAGGAGTACTGTGCCCGCCTCTGGTGTGGCAGCCGCCCTCACCACCGCAAGAGCAAACTGGCCCAGGCCAAGCTGGTCCTGGCCGGCGTGGACGTGGCCAAGAAGGGACAGACGACCAAACCTCACAGCGAGAGGAACCGAGTGCCCCGGGAAGCACCGGCCACTTAGAGGGCAGGGTAACAGACATGGGGTGGCCGTGGACGAGTACCAGCTTCCCGTGCTGCTGGCAGCCCCAGGGGCCTCCTGTCCTGGCAGGTGGCTGGCAGCGCTGCCAGCCTGGTTCCTCTGGCCAGAGTGGATGGGCAGGTCCCCATCACCCTTGGTGGCTGCAGGGGCACTGCTCCGAAATGGGAGGTGAGGTGGGACACGTTGGCCCCCCTTTGCTCCAGCGGGTGCTGTGGCAGGTGGGGGCTGTGGTCCCTGGCAGGTTGGGCCTCAGTGGTGCAGTGCCACCCAGACTGTGCTGTCACCTAGGAGATGGTTGGATCCCTCCATATCTAACAGGGCTGAGCACGTTGCTGCAGGCAGTGGCTGATGGCTCCAGGATGTTTCTCTGCCAGCACAGAGCCTGGGGAAGATGATGCCTGCTCTTAAGGGAAAAAACCAGCATTATCCCAAAAAACCTCTATGTCCAGGATGAGTCCTGTCACCCGCTGTGCCTGGGTAGTTGGAGCTGTGCTATGCCACTCAGGGTGTACCCTGGGGAACAGGGCTCCTTCCTACCTTCCCTTGGCACTGGGAGATGCTCAGCAATGCCAGCCTGTGCCTGGGTGCAGCTCCTCACTTCCCCTCTGTTCCCACCACAGCCACAGTTTTAGGGCTGGACAGGGTTGGGGAGAAAAGCAAATGGCTGCGGGCAGGTTAGACCTGTTCCTGGGTAAACATTGGAGAGGCACCAATGCCACTGCTGTCACTGTGTCCAGGTGGGAGCAGAGACAGGCAGAAGGCAGCCTCAGCACAGTTTGGGGGGCTGCACCGCAGCCGGGCTGTTTTCCTGCTGGTTGGTGGCCCTGCAGAGCTTTGTGCGATGTGGCTGGTTTGGGTGGGTTCTGCTGGCTGGTGGAGCTAAACCAGCACCTAGGGCCTCCCCCAGTTGCAGAGATTGGGGGTCAGTGCATGGAGGGGACCCCCAGGCTGCCAGCAAGGTGTTCCTTGCTTTCCTCACCCGACATGAGCTCACTCATGTTCAGCCCACGGTGATAAAGATCTGCCCCTTCCTGAGGCAGGGCAGTCCCACACAATGGTGTGAACGGCAGCCCCGCCGGGACGGGCATTGTTCAGAGCTGGAGGGACGGGAAAGAAAAATAATAATAATAATAATAATTAAAGGCCCTAAATAGCTCACACAAAGCCAGGTCGTGATATCATCTCTCCTCCCTGTGTATGTGTGTTTGTGCTGCAGCAGTGGAGCACCACGGTTTCCAGGGAGCAAAGTCCCTTGGCAGCACTGCCCTATCCCATGGAGATGAGCTGAGGGTCCTGGCCCCCTTCTCCAGCTCCCTGTCCCACCTCTCCTGCAGACTCTGGGTGTCTCCTGGGATGGGAGAGCTGTGGTGGGGCTGGCAGGCCGTGACATGTCCTGCAGGGAGGGGAACGGTGCTGGTAGCGCTGATTTATGGGGCCCGACTGGAGCCAAGCACATGGATTTGGATAATTGCGGGCCTGTGGGGCACAGGAGACTGACAGCCAACAAGCAGAGACAAGGAGGGACTTGGGTGTAAAGCCAGAAATGAGACAGGAGTCTGATTCCTCAGGGCCTGGATTAAATAGCTCCACAATGCCTGCACTGACCCGTGCTGGAATGCCCGCACCCTTCTGTTTCCGAGTGACCTCTGTGCTTCACAGGGCGAGGGCTGGGCTGCCCATTTCGGGGTAGGCAGCAAGAGGGGTCCTGAGGGCTCTGCTGTGTGTGGGACCCAGCCCTGAGGTGAACTGTGAGAGGCTGGAGGTGGCATAAGGGCCAGCAATGCTTCAAACTGAGCAGGAACAGAGACCAGAAGGAAACAGTCCCCCAAAGGGCTTGTCCCTGCTCCTGGTAAATCTCTGGGATGGCTGAGCCTGGGCCTCCTGGGTAGATTCGCACCACCAAGGCTGGAGCAGGAGGAATTTTGTCAGGGCTGCACACAGCATCTGCAGGGTTTTAGCCTTGTCTCTGGTGATCCCCAGCCAACTGAAGCAACCTTCTCTGGGCTGAACGACCATGAACACATCCTCATGCACCTGGTGGGTGGAAAGAGACACCATCCCTGGGCAGATCCACTGCCATGCACCCCGGTCTCTGCAGAGGGGAACAAACCCTACCTGGGGCTTGGTGCTGACCCAGGGGCAGGAGCAGGTGAGGGGAGCTCTGAGGGCCAGGGTGTGCGTGGGAACAGCCAGAGAACAAAGCCATGGAGCAGGGGACAGGCACAGCCGCCAGTCCCGCTCCTATTTTTATCCCACTTCCTAAGGAAGTGCAGAGCAGGGGTGCACACTCGCCCTGGGAGCCTCCCAGCCTCTGAGGCAGCGAAAGTGGAGCTGCTGGCCAGGTCAGAGTCGGCCCTAGCCTCGCCAGCAGCCCTCACACCTCAACACACAAGCACAGTTATGTTGGAAAAGACCCCTGAGATAATTGAGTCCAACCTATGACCCAACATGGCACTGATGATACTGAAATTGGGTGCCATATCCAGCCTTTCCTTAAACATCTCCAGGGATGGTGACTCCACCAGCTCCCTGGGCAGCCAGTTACAATGGCTAATCACCCTTTCTGTGAAGAAATTCTTCCTAATGTCCAACATGAACCTCTCCTGGCACAACTTGAGACTGTGTTCCCTTGTCCTGTCTTCAGTTGCTTGGACGAGAGGCCGGGTGGCGCAGCCCCTCACTGCAGCCCCTCACCACAGGGCAGCACAGGCTGCCGAGCCTGAGCCCCATCATTGTCATTGTCATTATCATCATCATCATCATCATCTGCTCCTTCAGCTGTCTTTTGAAAGGAAAGCTCATCATCATCATCATCATCTGCTCCTTCAGCTGTCTTTTGAAAGGAAAGCTCCTTTCCTCAAAACTGAAGCATTTTCTTGGTTCTGATTTCAGCAGCTTGTTTCAAGTCATGAATTCAATGTGGACAGACCATTCTCTGCAACAGAGAATATTGGTTTGCAAGCCTGAAAAAACCAACAAACAACCCCACAAACAAAACAACAAAACCCCAAACCCACCAGGCAGATGCACCCACATTGTCATTCTTGATATTTGTTTCTGCCTAACATGCACCTTTTCAGAGACCTTGTTCTGAGCACTAAGCATGGGGTCCATCCAACAGCCTTGGATGTTGCAAATTCTGATAGGGGCCTGTGTCCTCAGCAGTGCTATGAAGTGTTGCAATGAGCAGATCCTTCTTGGAGGCACAGGAGCAGAACTAAAAAAGTATTAAAGTATCACAATGTGTACAGAATTACAGGCATAAAGTTCGCTAATACGTGCCATTAGCTAAATTCCCTAGACAATAAAGGGAAGTAGCAGCATACAGTGAGGCAAGGAAGAGAGGATGGAAGTCAGTCAGCAGAAACCGAGAGGAGTGAGATGTGACAATATCTATTGTTTTAGAGGCAATAAACTCTAGACATCCATCCTTCCTGTACACGCTATGCCAGAAAGAAGAATATATCGGCATTTTTCAGGCGAGTGGTTTTCCAAGGAATCCCTGTCCCGCGCCCGGGGCCTTTGCGGCGGCACCGCCCCCAAGGGCCCACGTGGCGTCGCGTGGCCACGCGTCGCGTCCTCGTGACGTCACTGCGCGGCGATGACGCACAGGGGCGAGCGACGGCGCGGCCCGTAGTGGGGGCCGGACATGGCGGCGCGGCCCGGCCCGCGGGAAGATGAATAAGGGCTGGCTGGAGCTGGAGAGCGATCCCGGTGTGCGGGGACGCGGCGCCACGGCGGGAAAGGGGGCCGGGGGCGCTCCGAGGGACAGGCCGGGACGGCGAGGGAGCTCTATGGGGCGCACGGGGAGCGGGGCCTGGACTGTGGGGGGGTTCTTGGGCACAGATCGGGAGGGCCCAAGGGGCAGACTGGGGATGTGGGGTGTACAGGTGGAGCTTTGGGGAAGTGGGATGTGTAGGGCGTACGTGAGGTTTTGCGGGGCGCTCGGGGTGTGAGATATACAGGTAAAGTTTTGGGGGAGCTGCGGCTCTGGGGTGTACAGGTGGAGCTTTGGGGGTGTGAAGTGTTCAAGTGAAGTTTTGGAGGAGTGAGGTGTACAGGTGAAGTTTTTGGGGTGGGATTTGTGTTACATAGGCAGGGTTTTGGGGTGCAGCCCTAGGGTTGGGGGGTGCAGAAGGGCAGGGCCTGTGGGAGGGCGCCAGGTGGGAACAAAGGCTGGGAGGGGTCGCAGGGAGGGGAGAGCTGCCGGGGGGTTGCCTGGGGGAATGGGCAGATGGTTGGGAAGGCAGGTGAGGGTGTAGGGGGGTATGGGACAGGAGTAGTGTGGGGTCTAGAGGGCAACGGGCTTGCGGGGATTACAGTGCGTGGGGGTGGGTCAAGCAGAGGTTGTGGGCGTGTAGGGCAGGCAGGTTGGGTATGAGGTACAGGTGTGGTTGAGGGATGGGGTGGATGGGGTTGTGGGAACATTGTCAAGGCTCAGAGTGGGGCCTGGGCTCTGGAAGCATGTGTACATCTGTGGCTGAGGAAATTCGACCTCTGGAATTATACTCGTGTCTTCCACTCAGCAAAGGATTCTGTTTGCTTTCGGTCTCACAGTCACCTCCAGTTTTGCTGGTCTTTATCCTTTTTACTGGTACTTGGGAGTTGCTGAAATTATTCCCATCCTCTCCTTCTTCATCATGGCAGAAAGTCACAGGACATGGTTTGGATCCTCACAGCTGGGAGGGAGGGTTATTTGCTTGGAAGATAATCTGTCTGGGCAGAGGCAGGGTTTGTCTGGATATGTGGCAGTTCAGGTGGATGCAGAAGTGGCAGCTGGGACAGATATTAGGAGTGGCCCATGTGCTGCTCTCAGCCTTCAGCACATCCCATGAGCTGAATTTCTTCCCACTGGCCCTTGCCATGGGGCTTGGGATTGAAATCTCTGGGTGCTTTACTGGTCTGGAAGGGTTGGTAGATCCAGGTGTGGGCTGGCTACTGGGCAGAGAGGAGAGTCTTGGCAACATCGAGGCTGCTGGCATAGTGTTGTGGGTGCTTGTGGACACCAGAATGTGTCCCAGCCAACCCAGATATTTTGGGATGGGTGTTTGGGTGTTCCAGGAGAGGTGGCAGCAGCAGGACTGTGTGTTTTATGGATGCTGAGGTAATATAAAATATTGAAGCATATCAGGGAAAAGAGCAGGGCTGGTAGGGACCAGGGAGGTGCCAGGGTTTGGTGTGATGGCTTGGCACAGTGAACAGACTCTCACTGGTTTGAAGCATGTTATTTCCACAGCATATTTCTTTCCACTGACAATTTTGTAAGAAATACGATGTTTTCTACTAAATTAATTATTAATTAATGAAGATTTTTTTTCTCCCAGAAGTTTCTTCCTTGTTTTAATAATATTAACTTTGGTGTGGAAACCCCTTGGGCTCTTCTTTTCTTAACTGAGCCACTTGCATCAGGGTCTTTAAATCCCTTGCTTACAGGGATGTTTCTCAGGATTTAATCCTTCTTATTGGTATTTGCTGGACTTTATCCTGGGCTTTCAGCAGCCTTTATATGGGAGCTAAAGAAGCAGATCTGTTATTCCAGTCTTGAGCTAGCTAACTCCATGTGCAGAGTGAGTGCTTGAAAATTGGGCTGACTGCCTTTGCTTCAGCATCATTAGTGGCAGCTGCTGCTCAGTTGCTGATTCTGATAATCCTTCAGTTTTCTTGCTGTTGTCTCTGTATCCTGGGTTATGTCCTCCTGAATTTTGTAGTCATTGGAGACAGTCTCTTGGATTTGGTCTCCCAAAGAGAGAGGGAGATGAAGATGAGCCTTTTGGCCCTCGGACTTCCCCACAGCCCTGTTGCTGTGAGCTGAATTTCCCCTTACTGGCTTTCACTAGCAAGAACAGAAATGAGCTTCTTTTAAAATATCCTGTGATCTCTTCAGCCATTTTTCCCTCTGGTTACAAACGTGTGTGTTGTGGGTGCTCCCTGCTGCTGCTGCTTACTTGGCAGGTCATCTGCAGTGTGTCAGGATGCATTGGGCTCTGGCAGGAAAGAGTTTATTCAGGTCCTCTTGAGGAACAGGATGATGAATGGGGATGGAGAGGTGAAGGGATTTGGAGCATCTCTGAGCTCAGCAGCTCCACTGCTGGAACTCAGTGTGATTCTGATGCTGCTCTGCTGTGGGTATTCTGCCTGTGAGATGGTGTGGGACCCTCAGGGCATGGTGACAGTAGGTTTTCTCTTTGCTCTCTTCAGCCAGAAGTAACCTGTTGGTTTGGTTCCTTTCAGGCCTTTTCACACTCCTGGTTGAAGATTTTGGTGAGTCCAAGAAACCTTTCTGAGAAGTTGGTTTTGTACCTGACATTACCCTGTCCTTTCTAGTGGGCTTTACACCATCTTCTGCCTTTTGTCTGCAGGGGTCAAGGGAGTGCAGGTTGAAGAGATTTATGATCTGCAGAGCAAATGCCAAGGGTAAGTCAGGTCTGAGGGTGTGAATTTTGTTAAGCAGAATAGCCTGTGGTGCTGGGACCTCATCACCAGGTGTTCAGAAGGGCCTGTGTGAGCTTGTCTGTCATGGAGGTCAGTGCTGTAAGTGATGGACCAGGAGGGCTTTGTCAGGTTTGAGGCAGGTGGGGGATATACTTCGAGGGATTCATCTCCCTCTCCCCATGGAGAGGTGCAGTGCCCACTGATGTGCTTGCAGTGTGAGCTTTCTCCCTGTCCTGGTGCTGTGAAAAGGTTCTGAGGCTGTCGCTTCTTAAAGCCATTGGTGAACTCCTCTTGAGAATGAATCCAAGGTGAATGTAAAAGGAGGGTCATTCAGTGGCCAGGCACTGTTCTGCAGGTCTGTCAGTGTCCAGAGGGGAATTTCCCATTTCTTTGTCCTCAGCCTCTTAAGACTTGTCAAACCTCAAAGTTTTCAAGCTTGATTGTTGGCTGAGCCTGGAGCATCAGCGCAGGAGTTTGTCCTCAGTAATGTGGGGCTGGGGGGATTGTGGCAGGGATGATCGCTTCCAGAAGGATGGGATTGGTCGTTCTGCTTTTCCTCTGTCTTTGCACTGCCCATGGGTTGAAATGGAAGGTTTCTGGTGCTGGGCAGAGCAGCTTCTCTGGTGTGGTTGGTTCAAAATGCTGCTGACTTCTCTCTGCAGTCCTGTGTATGGGTTCATCTTCCTGTTCAAGTGGATTGAGGAGCGCAGGTCCCGCCGGAAGGTCTCTACGCTGGTGGATGAGACGTCGGTGATCGATGATGACATCGTCAATAACATGTTCTTTGCTCACCAGGTAGGCTGCAGGTGAGGGGGAAGTGTGTGTGGGATGTCTCCTGTGACACCTCAGGGAAGCAGTGCAGTGCTGAGAGGCTGCACTGATCTTGCTGGTCATGAGGGCAGCTCCTCTTTCCTGGGAATGTCCAGGTTGGAGGGAATCCAGTGAAGGCTGGAAGACTGTGGCCTGCACTATGAGCAGATGCTCGTGGGGCACGGTGAGGCTCACTAAGTGTTGTTGACCTCCTTCCTTCCCCTGAGAGCCGAGGTCAAGTCGCTGCTCTCACCGGTGGTTCTTGCATGAGTACTTTCAGCTGATTGTTGTCAATGCTGAGGGGTTGTTGCAGGGCTGCCTTGTTCCTGCTGGTTAAGCTGGTCCTTGTGTTACTCTCCAGCTGATCCCCAATTCCTGTGCCACCCATGCCCTGCTGAGTGTCCTCCTGAACTGCAACAATGTTGACCTGGGCCCCACGCTGAGTCGCATGAAGGATTTCACCAAAGGCTTTAGCCCTGAGGTAGGGGCAGGGTCGGGCAGGGCTGTGCGTGGGTGGGGCAAGTGGCTGCCTCTTGCTCTGCTCATGGGGTGATGCTCTAATGAGCTGGCTCCTTTCCTTCCCTGCCCTCCACGGCTGCACGCTGTAGCAGGATTGCCTCTCCTCTCTCATATTCCTGCCTTGCCTTGCTCAGAGCCTTGGTCCCCTTAGGCTGGACACAGCTCTGAGCCTTCTGTTGTGTTACTCCCTGTGATCAAAAGTCCTCTCTTCTCCCTTCAGACCTATTGTGAAGTCTGTTTGTCTCTAGCTGTAATTTCTTCAGTAGAAATGGTGTGCTCATTCCAACTTGGGCTTTACCTGTAACTCAGAATAGCAGACGATGTGCCTGAAGGTTTCTGTCCTGGTCCTGTGAATGGAGAGAGGGAGGGAGTGAGGAGGTGGTGGGTGAAGCATTTTGTTTGTTTCCTGTCACTTCTCAGCTGTTCTTCTCTCTTGCTGTTGGCTGCAGAGCAAAGGCTATGCCATCGGCAATGCCCCGGAGCTGGCCAAGGCCCACAACAGCCATGCCAGGTGAGTGAGGGGTGTCTGCAGCTCCCTCTCTCTGGAAGAGGCAGACTCTCCATGACCTCTTGTCCTCACAGGCCAGAGCCACGGCACTTGCCAGAAAAGCAGAACGGGATCAGTGCAGTGCGGACCATGGAGGCTTTTCATTTTGTCAGTTATGTCCCCATCAAGGGACGGTTGTTTGAGCTGGACGGGCTGAAGGTCTATCCCATTGACCACGGTAAGAGCCCATCTGTCCTTACTTACACAGGTGAATAGCACCCTGGTGTGTCCAAATGTATTGTTTTTCATTGCCACTTAGTGTTAACTGGTGTTAGTGGAGAATCATTCAAATGGCTCACAGATTTGTCCTGAGTTTTTACAGTTCATTTTGGAGCCTGTATGCTGGGGACTGTGCTGAGGAGGCAGTTATTTCTAAATGCATTGCTTTTGTTTTTCCAGCCTTGCCATTTTCCTCCCTGTTGCTCAGAGTGATGAGATCCTTCAGCTCTGAAATAACTGGGTATAGCAAGGAGAATGTATCTCCTCACTCTCTCCTTGTGCCAAACAACCACTGTGTGTTGAGGCACCAGGTCCCAACAGATCCCAGTGGGCTGCCTGGGTTACTCCTTCTCTTAGAACTTGATCACTTAGTTATTTATCCCTGCCAGGACTCAGTTTCTGTCTATCAGCCCCTTTGGTAAAGTACCCATTTCAAGTACTTGGCATGACACTCCATCCAGTGGCAGGTAGATCCCAACTGGAGTGGGATTTCCTTGGACTTTGTGAGCCCAAGCCTGTGAATTGCTTGTGGCCTGTAGGGTTCATGATTCACCTCTACCCTGTGGTAGATCCTTTTTGCCATTCAAGGCAGAGGCAGGGGGGTCCATGAACAGGTTGACACGTAGTCCTTCTGTCTTCTGGGCCCCTTCTTGACTTGCCCTCTTGTTTGTAAGGGAGCCATGGGATTTCCTCTGCTGGGAAGGGCAGGAGCCCTGACCTTTGCTAAGTCCAGCTGTGTCTTGTTACCACAGGGCCGTGGGCTGATGATGAGGAATGGACGGACAAAGCCAGGAGAGTGATCATGGAGCGCATCGGCCTGGCCACTGCAGGGTAATGTCCTGGGCCATGGGGCAGGCACTAGTCCCTTGCCATTTTCTCCTGGATTATTTCTTCTCTGGTTTCTGGGCAGCAAGTTGTGGAAGTGGGGGTGGAGAACATTGCCTGTGGAGAGGTGCTGGTGTTCTGCCCCTTACCTTCTCTTGTCCACAGAGCACACAAGCTGCATTCCCTGTGCGATGCAGAGTCCCTGCAAATGTCAGAGTGCACAGTGTCTGCACAGTGTCAGAGTGGCCTCATTAGGTCCTTGTTAGCTTGCGTTCATAGGACAAGGAATGGTGCTTCTGGTCTTGAGCTGGGCCTCTTGAGCTTGGGCATGAGCACTGGCATAAGGTTGCCCAGAGATGTTGTGGAATCTCCATCTTTGGAGATATTCAAAAGCTATCTGGATGTGATCCTGGTGACCAGCTCTGGGTGATCGTGCTGGAGCAGGGGCTGAAGCAGATGAGTTTCACATGTCCCTTGCCACCTCAGTCAACCTGTGACTGTGAGGAGTGTTTTGTGTGGTGGCTGAAGCAACCTTGCTCTGCTTCATGTGCCAGTGTGAGGCTGACTTGGTTTTGGGGAGAAGACTCAAGTGTGGAGGTGGAGGTGAGGGTAGGGCTGCACCACCAGCCTGCGGCTGAGGCCTGCTGGCCGTTCCTGCAGGGAGCCGTACCATGACATCCGCTTCAACTTGATGGCCGTGGTGCCCGACCGGAGGATGAAGTACGAGTCCAAACTGCACATCCTGAAGATGAACCGCCAGACTGTGCTGGAGGCCTTGCAGCAGGTAGCGCAGCCCAGGCCCTGAGGGAGTGCGAGCCTGGGGTGGAAAAAGGTTGTTTCCAGGGCATTTGCCTGTGCTGCCAGGGCCCTGGTTTCGGGGGGTTAGTTTGGCCTTGCAAAATGTCTTATAAGAAGAGGAGATAACTAGCCTTGCTGCTTGGCTGTTGCTGCTCACCTGGGAGGTGGCTCACCTGTGGCTCTTGTCAGTTGTGCACCTGGGCACTCAGTGGTTGGCTCACCCTCATGAGCTCTGCAGTGCTTGAATGGGAAGGATGTGGTTTGGGTCATCCCCAGTTCAGCATGCAGTTTCTATCTCATTTGCCTCAAGCTTATCCGAGTAACTCAGCCTGAGCTGATCCAGACCCAGAAGTCTCAGGAGTCTCAGCCTGCTGAAGAGGCAAAGCCAGCCAGCAGCAAGACCGTGACTCCAGAGAGCACCCATCCAGGTAGGACCTTGTACCAGCAGTGTTGCCAGCCTGGCCTGCTGTGGAGTGAGCACAGGCTGGTGACAACAGCCGGCTGACCTGGAACTTGGGAGAGTTTTATTGTCAGCTTCAGTTTCTTTTCTGCAAGCCCTGCTCCATGCGCATTGCGCTGGGGCGTGGTGATGCCTCTGTGCCTGGGGAGGAGTGTTGGAGGGCTTGAAAGTGGGAGGGCTTGAGCCTGGGGACACTGGTGACAGCTGGAGGGAGATGTGGTGGTCTGGTGGAGTGTAAGAGCTCTTCTCTTACCTGGGGTGAGTAAGGGCTGTAGAGGACATGCAGTAAAAGGTGACAGTGCTGGTGATGAAAGGCTGTGCTGTGCTTGTGTGGCAGATGGGACCGATGAACCCACCAGCCAGGGCCACCCCGTGGCCACGCAGAGCCCACCCAGCAAATCCAAACCGGTGCCAAAGACGTCAGCAAGTGGCATCAATGGGGCACCTCCAGCAAACCCCAACCCCATCGTGCAGAGACTGCCAGCCTTCCTGGATAACCACAACTATGCCAAGTCCCCCATGCAGGTAGGCCGGAGCTCCAGGCCTGCAGCACACCTGACTCAAGCTGAGCTCTTTACTTTCAGTCCCTCACCTCTGTGGGACCACAGCTGTCAACTGGCCTATGCCTGGCCCTGCCATGCAGCCAGCCTGGCCCAGCACTAACCTAGGCTGGAAGGGGAGAGGGTAAATAAAGACTGACCTGACAAAGGAGGTTAACATTAATGTGGATCAACTGAGCAAGCATGGGGAAGGTTCCCTATCTCCTCTCAAAAGGGACAAGTCCTGGTGTTGGGCTGGACCAAGGACATGTCCATGGGGCTCTTCCTTTTTGCCCTGGTGCCAGCAGACCTTCAGCAATGGTGTTTTGCAGGAGGAGGAAGACCTTGCAGCAGGAGTGGGTCGCAACCGAGTCCCAGTCCGACAACACCAGCAGTACTCGGATGATGAGGATGACTATGATGATGATGAGGAGGAGGAAGTTCGTAACACCAGCTCGGCCATCAGGTGATAGCTTGAGCTGAGGGGGTGGGCAGGGAGCTGATATTTGCCGAACTGTCAACGAGGACTTCTGGATCTCTTTCCTGAGCACTTGGTAGTTGTGTTATCCTCTTCACCTGCCATTTTACTTTTTGCTTGCTGGATTTTGTGAAGTCCTTCTTTAGCTCTTCACACTCAACCCTGAATTTCAACTGCCCTGAGTGTAACTGTGTTGGCAGTAGGCTTTGGGGCTTTGAGGAACCTCTGTTCTACAGGGCTGAGTGCCAGTTCAGCTCCTGGTGACAGTGTTGGTGTGCCTGGACTGCTGCAAAGGCCAGGAACTTAGGGTCACAGCAAGGGTGCTTTGGGGGCTTTGGAAGAAGAGCAGGGGGTACACAGCACGGTTCGGTGGTGCTGGAGTGCTGCCACAGAAGCTAGTGGCACTGGGGGTGACCTAGAAGTGTTTCAGGCCTTGTTTCATCTCAGCAGGCAGCCTGGACTGCTGAGCACAGAGCTGGCAGTGGCTGTGCTGCCCTCCTCCTTCCACCAGCTACTCACCTTCCCTGCTATGTTCCTGGGCAGGTACAAGAGAAAAGGGCAGGTGAAGCAAGAGCACGTGGCAGGGGCTGCGGATGGCCAGCTCTCTGTCCTGCAGCCCAACACCATCAATGTACTGGCTGAGAAGCTGAAGGAATCTCAAAAGGATCTTTCCATTCCCCTGTCTATCAAGACGAGTGGCGGGGGTGCTGCCGTGGCAGTGGTCACCCACTCCCAGCCCTCTCCCACCCCCAGCAATGAGAGCACAGACACCGCCTCTGAGATCGGCAGCGCCTTCAACTCCCCGCTGCGCTCTCCCATCCGCTCGGCCAACCCCACGCGCCCCTCCAGCCCTGTCACCTCCCACATCTCCAAGGTGCTCTTTGGCGAGGAGGACGGGCTGCTGCGCGTCGACTGCATGCGCTACAACCGCGCTGTCAGGGACCTGGGGCCTGTCGTCAGCTCCGGGCTGCTGCACCTCACCGAGGATGGTGTGTTCTGCCCATTGGCTGTTGCAGGTAGGTGCCTGCCAGCTTTTGGCAGGTGGCATTGCGCCTGTGGTGACAGGACAGTGTCCTTGGACTTTGGGAGCGGATGCCAGTCCTTCGCAGTGGCTCCTAACGCTTCCTTCCCCTGTGTGTAGATGGGGGGAAAAACTCCCCCTCTTCCATCAAACCCGGTGAAGAGGCCCCAGTCGCGATCAAACTGGACGAGAAGGAGGGCAGTGAGGCCAGTGACAGCAAAGAGAAGGTGGGACTTGGCAGGACCAGTGATCACCCTGGGGGGGAAAAGTATTCTCCCAAGGTGAGTTTTGTGCTGCGACAGCCCTGGGAACGTGGAGCTCACCCGGAGGCGCAGCAGCGCTGGCAGTGACTGAACCGCATGTGCACGCTGTCCCCTCGCGTGTCGTCGCAGCTGTGCCTCGAGGCACAGGGCAGTGCAGGTTTTGTGCCTTGCGTCATCTCGGGGACCTTTGCCCTGGCTGTGGGTACAGCCCCTGTCTCTGCAGCTGAGACGTTCAGCCTGCTGTGCTCTCCTCTGGGCCAGGGCTGATGAGATCCTGCATCCCCAAATCCCAGCCCACTTGTTACTTCACAGCCTGTCTTGTGCCCTCCAGCCAGGGACAGGACAAGGCCCAGGCAGTACAAGTGTGCACCATGGGCTCACTGACTAGAAACTGCTACTCCAAAGGGGAGTCTTTGGATTTTGTTTTTGAGGGGAAGCAAGCCCTGGGGTGTTTTTTCTGGCACACATGCAGCCCTTCCCGCTGTCCCAGAACCAGGTATATGGGGCTGGGGCAGAAGCCGGCTCCCCTGGGGCCAGCCATAGTGAATTCTCTACAATGAACTGATCTCTTTGTTTTCCCCCTGGCAAGTGTTTTTCCTTTGACTCCTCCCTTTTCTAGCACATCGAGGAACACGTGCCAGCTCACTCTGCTGGCTTCTGTGCTGTGGCTGGGTCTGTGCTCATGTTTGGTCTGCTTGATCCTGGTAGGAGCTGCTGGCACTGCTCAAGTGTGTGGAAGCAGAGATTGCAAACTACGAGGCCTGCCTGAAGGAGGAGGTAGAGAAGAGGAAGAAATTCAAGGTGTGTTGATGGCTTGTTTGTGTTGCTTTAGCTTCCCAAAGGCTTCTGTCTGGGGTGTTTTTATGTAAAAATGGAGGGACAGTGGTTCAGCTGAGAACAGTGATGGGGAGCATTCACAGTGCCTTCCCTGTTACCAAAAAGCCCAGAGGGGCAGAGCTCTGAGCAGGACAGACCACAGCCGTGGGGCAGCACTGACAACTGGGGCGAGGGTGGTGTAGTGCTGGGACATCAACACTGACAGGAGGCAGGAGAGAGTCTGCAGAGATTCCTCCCCTGCCCACCCTCACCTCTTCCCAGCTGCTCTGTGGAAAATGCTGGCATTGGAGCTGAGTTGTGCACTGGCCTGAGCTAGGCTGGGAGATAGGTCCCTTCCTGCTCCAAGTCTCCTTAGCCTGTGGGCTGGGCCAGCCAGGCATGCCAGTTCTTTTTCCCCTGTTAACCTTGAACTCTTTCCCTGCCACATGCTTGTGGATTGAGGATTTGTCTGTTTGTAGATTGATGACCAGAGGAGAACCCACAACTATGATGAGTTCATCTGTACCTTCATATCCATGCTGGCCCAGGAAGGTGAGCTGTGCTGTACAGGCTGGGGGGTGGGCTGGAGGGCTTGTGTTCAGCTGGGGGAAATGCACCGAGCATGATGGAGCAGCAGCTGGGAGCCTGGGAAGCTCACCCTGCCTGGCTCCCCATTTCTGCCAGACTTGGGGCACAGGGTAGGGCTCAGTCTGAGGAGCCACAGGTCTCCACTTCGTGTCCCTCTGATTTGCAGTCCCAGGAAGTCCCCACTGATGGCTTTTGAGTGAGAGAGGGAGGGCTGCCCTCTGGCATGGGTAATCCCAGCACTCCAGGCCCACGTCTGCTCTCCCCTGCAGGCATGCTGGCCAGCCTCGTGGAGCAGAACATCTCGGTGCGCAGGCGGCAGGGAGTCAGCATCGGCCGCCTGCACAAGCAGAGGAAGCCAGACCGCCGGAAACGCTCCCGCCCCTACAAAGCCAAGCGCCAGTAGCCAGGGAGCCAAGACTGAGAAACAGCAGCTGGGCTTTGTGGCTTTGGGAACTGGCACTTGGATCTATGTTGCCCTTTGCCCAAGGAAGAGGGACGACAGTGACAAGCCCTTGGCTGCGGTGGAGCCTGGGGACAAAGGGAAATTGGGTTTTTCTCAGTGCCTGAGCTGTGAAAGGCAAGAACCTGTCTGGAGGAGTCCCTGCAGCAGAAGGCAATCCAGAGTGCTCAGCTGCCTGACCATGCCCTGGCAGTGGCCTCTGTCCCAGTGCCGTGGCTGAGGACTGGGACAGGAGGGAAAGAGCCCACCCAGCTGGTGGTGGGCCTGGCATTGTGGGAACGATGGCAATGCCAATGTGAGGCTGTGCTGGCTGCAGCTGGCTGTGGCTTGTGTCCTCCTACATCCGGGCCTTCAGCTCTGTGCTTCCCTGGGATGTTCATGTCTGTGTTTTCTATCCCTCCCTTCCTCAAACTCCTTTTTGGTCCTAACCCAGGCTTTGGCCATTCTGAGCAAGGTGGTTCTGGGACAGAGCCCCTTCTACACCCACCCCACACTGCACTGCCCAGTGCCTAATGCTGGCTGGGCTCCTGGGGGTGGTGACACCTTCCCAGTGTAGCTGGGCTTCGCTGTGGGCCATGGCATTTCTGTTGCTGAATGAGGGTGGGTGGGCTTGTCCATGGAGCTGGGCCTTGTGCTCAGCCCTTTGTGGTGGTGCTGGGAGTGGCCTGTGCCTCTGCTGCCATGGCTGCTCTCCTTGGGACCAGCTCTGTGACCCTGGCAGTGCCCGTGGGTCACATGGTGTTGCACCAGGCCCAGTCCCCAGCGAAACCCCGTGAATTATGAACAGACCAGGTTCATATGGTGGCCTTGGTGCTGCTGGGCACGGCACCATGGTGGACACTGAATGTGGCTTGGTGAATCCTCTCGCCAGGGGCAGAGGTGGCTGGTTGCAGCAGTGGTGGAGGTGGAATGGGGACAGCAGGGGAGGGAGCCCACAGCTCCTCCTGCCCCAAACCCCTGCCTGGCTGCTAACCAGAGCTTGCTGGTGCAGCCTGGCTGCCTCTTGCCCACTGCCTCCTGCCAGCGCACAGGAGCCTGGCAGAAATCTGAGACGTCAGAGGTGAGCACTGCTCTCCAGAGATGGCCTGGGGCAGAGCTGCCACAGGAGAGGACTGAATTTTTCAAAGTGTACAGATCTTGACTATGGAATGAAACCGTTCTTTTGGTATTTGTTGAAGGAAAGAAAATCCTGTCTCTTGCTGTGTCTAATATCAAGTGCTGTAAATAATGGATCTGTCTGAAGGAATAAAGCTATCCTGTAATGGCCAGCCAGGGAAGAGGTGTGTGAGGGAAGAGGGCAGGGGGAAGTGGGGCTGGGAGCACCAAATGCCAGCTCCTGCCAGGCCATGTTCTCTCTGCTTGCAACTCTTCCGTGGTGTAAAGATTTGAGGCAATCATGGGGAGTGCAACACCACCAGGTGACTCTGCTGCTGGGGGAACTAGGCTCAATTTATTGATGCCTCAACAAGAGAAGAGCAGGACTCACCTCAACCGGAGGAGGGCAGGAGGAGAGGGGGGCAGCTCAGGCCCAGGTGCCGCCCTCAGCTGCAGTGGGTTCCTGGGCTGGCTAGAAGTCCAGGGCACAGATCAAGGCTGTGCCCCGTTTGATCCAGTGCTTCTCTGGCTTGTCTGTAGGAATCTCCACAGCAATCACGTAGTTGGTGGAGTGGCCCGTTGTTGACAATGTGCCTATAATGAGGGAAGCAAGGGCATGAGGGTGGTGCTGCTGCACGCTAACCAGGGAGTCCTGGACAAGTGACCCCATCCAGAAGCCCCTGTCCCCACCCTGAGCTGGGTAACAGGCTTGTGGGCTTGAGCAGAGCCTGGCCAGGGGCACTTCTACATAGCCAGGGTGACTGGCTGCTCCATCTCCACAACCACAGCAGGACAAATACTTTTCTTTCTGGCTTATCCCTGATGTATCTTGCTCCATGCCAGTGTATGGCAGGAGGAACTTCTACTGCCTCTCCTGGGCGGCCCCTCCCAGCTGCTTCTGCAGCTTCTGGGAATCTGCCTTTAGGGCACCTACCTGCACGAGTGAGAGTCTTGTAGATGGGGCACAGGTAGGAGCCGGATTCTGGAGGCTTGCGGTTGGGGACAGGCACCAGCCAGATGACAGCCATCTCCGTGTAGAGCTCCTTGGGGCGTGACTCTGCCAGCTGACACGCAGCGGGGTCCCAGCGAGCGCCTTCCAGGAACAAGCCATGGATGTAGCAGCCCACGTTGGGCTGTTGCGTCAGCTCCTTCACTGACTCCTTCATGACCTGCCCAGGGGAGTGGGTGTGGGGCCTTTGGTCAAGGTGTGTCCCTAGGGGCTCAGCCCCAAGAAACCTCTTAAGCAGCTCTTAGTTAAGTCAGTGCTGCCAAAGGAGAGCCTGCCCCAGCTCTCAGAGGGGCTGGACTGCATTTTTTGGCAGCTCACATCATGTAGGGCAGCCTGTGACAGAGCTGGTGGAGGGGGACGTGAGCAGATCTGGAAGCAGAAGCCTCTGCCAGCCTTGAGGAGACGTCTGTGTGGGTGGGTGTATCCAAGTAGAAAGGGGATGATGGGTCCATGGGCAACCATGTAGCCTTGTGGCTTCACCTCTTGGGCACGTCAGGGCCTTTATGGCCTTCTTGCAAGAGATTAAAAAAATTCAGAGCCTCCACCTGATTTACTGACCTTGAAGCTAAACGAGATGGTGTCGATGGAGATGACGGACTTCCTGGCGAAGTTCTGCAGTGTCCCGGTGAGGAAGGCCTGGGGGAAGAAGAACCCGCTGATCCAGAACACGGAGGGGATGCCGTGGCTGATCCAGTTCTGCAGGAATTCAATCCGCTGCACCAAGTCGTTCACCCAGGATGCCAAGGGCTTCAGCGATGGATAGGCCTGTGGGGCAGCCACAGAGGGAGGTGCTGAATGTAGTCAAGGACAGCCTAGACCTTGTGCCCCA
The DNA here is from genome assembly GCA_013400975.1 of Atrichornis clamosus. NCBI lineage: Eukaryota > Metazoa > Chordata > Aves > Passeriformes > Menuridae > Atrichornis > Atrichornis clamosus. Next base: position 104,734 of record WBMZ01007528.1, on the reverse strand, counting down.
GTTGGTGAGAGCTGCCCAGAGCCCAGGCGCTGGGAACAACCAGGAGCTGCGCTAGGCAGGAGACATCTCCATGCCAGGGAAGCAAGAGCCAGCTCCATGTGAGACAGCCCAGTCCAGCAGTAGTGGCTGATGACCCACTCCTCTGGTTTGGGTGAGCTCTGGCAGGAAGCTGGCCTGGCTGGGACATGTACCTTGGCATTCCACACTTCAGGAACAGTGTTGCTGTACAAGCTGCCAGCCATCAGCTCCAGCCGAGAGGACATCACGACCAGGCCCTTGAGAGCTTTCAGCAAGTCCTTCAGAGTTTGAGCAACCTCCTCCAGGAGCTTATTATACCTACAGTGAAAGAGCAGAGGAAGCAGTGACTCTGTGCAGTGGTTTATTGCTCACACCTGCCCAGAGAGGGTTTGGATCTCTTCACACGAGTGAAGCTCGTCCATGTAACCCCCAGCCCCCATCCTCTTCAACAGGGTCTCATAGCTGCTCCCCTAGCCCTGAATTGCTGACAGAAGCAGATGGAGACACGGATCAGTCTCCACAGGACAAGGATCAGCCAAAGGTCCTGGCTGGGACAACACAGTTGTTAGTGTGACTGTCAACCCCACCGCTGTGCTCAGCACTGAGGTTTCCCAAAGGTGGGTGGGAGCAGGAGCTTGCATATCTCTGCTGTTTCTCAGAATGTGATCCCACAGGAGTTTTACCTGATCACCTCCTGCACCAGCACTGTGTTCATGGATTCTTCATAGAGCAGCGGGTATTTCTGGATCACCTCCTGCAGGTTCATGGGGTCAGGCAGCTTTGCCAGGATGTCCTTGGAGGTCTCCTCCACGATCTGGAAGGAAGGCAGCAAGTGGCAGCATCCTTCTAATCCAGCTCCATGGCTGCCAAGAAGGGGGAGGGCTAACGCCAGGATGGCAGTGCCATTGCTGGCACCCAGCAGGCAGGGTGGCACCTGCTGAGAGCTGCTGTTTGTGATCACTGCCCACACTGGGCTCTGGCTGCCAGAGAACCAACAGGATTGGGACTCCCACCTCTTCCCTGCTGCGGCCTCCCAGCGTGATGGTCTTGGGCTGCAGCTGTGCAATGGCCCCCAGCAGAGCAAAAGTCTCATTCTGAGCAAAGGTCATGTCGGCATTGTCGTGCAAACCAAACAGCTCCGGGCTGTCGTTGAGAGGCAGGCCCTTGACATATTGGAGGTAGTCCTAGAGAGAAATCCACATAGACTGTGAGACCAAGGGTAGCTGAAGAATCCCAGGGTCTTACAAACTTATATTCCTCTAGGAACCTGGAAATGCAGTGCGTTTCAGGGAGGAGAGATCCCCTTCGCACTGTGATGATCCCCCTGGATCTATAAGCTGCAATTTGTGACTTGAGTACTTACACTGAGGTTAGAAGAGGTACTGATCTGCTTGTAGATACCTGATTCGGAATAGGCAAAGTCAGGATTTAAAACCTCAGGTTTGTAGAAATCTTCCAAAATGCTCATGATGCAGCGCCGGTCCCAGTCATCGGTCACTCGGCCGCCGTAGTTGATCTCCCCAGCTGTGTATTTCAGAACCTGCAAGGGACCCCGCCGTGGTTCTGACCCGAGTGTGCATTATGAGCTTGTTCCCTCACAGGAGGGGCAGCTCTTACCTTGTAGGGAATTTCTGCGTATTCATTCAAGAACATCTGCAGCTGACTGATGCAGATGCGGAGATCTCCGTCTGTGAACTCATAGGGGATGTTGAACCCTAGAGGCCCAAACTTTCTCCTCTCCAACATGTTCCCATGGAAGAAGCAAAGTGACAACAACAAGGATTTAAACTCTGTGACCTGCAGGCAGGGAAGCAGGAAGAGGAGTTGCTCAGCTTGGGAGGAGGCATCTTTGCAGGGAGTCAGGTCCTGCTGGGACCTGGCAGAGGAAATGTGCCAATTCAGCAGTGCCAACTGGAGCTTGGAGAGGGGGAAACCTCACTCAGGCTGCTGTGCTGGGGCCACTCCTTGCTTAAAGAGAGCTGCAAGTGCCTTATGCCAGGCCTCCAAAATCCTGTTGCTTCTGCTTCTCAAAGTAAAACTTCCAAGTGGTTCATCACAGAATAGATGTGAGTTTATGAGAAATATCTCCAGCCCTTCTCCAGCACATGGGTGCTCTAATGGGGAGGCAGATCTATGCCTGGAGAGGAGCAACATCCAGGTGGAGAGCATACATTGGAACAGGCACAGAATGGGGACAGCAAACCAAAGCACGATCTGGGTCTTACCTTGGAGCAAGAATTCAAAAAGTCATCACTGAAACTAATGTAGGACTTGAGCAGGTTGGCCTTCACCCCACGGGGGGGCTCGATGGTCATCTTGGAGCCATTCTGGAGAATGGACACAGGGAAGTGGTTGCTTGGCAGACTGGTGAGCCAGAGGCGAAAGTCTGGATGCACCTGGAAGTCCAGAAGGCAGCAAGTGCTCAGAGGGTGCAGGCACAGTCCCTGCAGCTGCTCCTGCACTGACCCTCTGGTTCTATGAGGAACCTATGGATGGGGCTGAACTAGATCTGGGCTCCTCCCAGGGCTCCAGCCTGTTGTCCTCAGAGTGGGCACCTGCTCAGTAAAACAGCTCACCTTGCTGGGGTCAATGCCCTCAATGAGTCTCTCCAGTGAGGGCATCCAGCTGGGTGCCAAGTGGCAGTTCTGGAAGAAGACCCAATTGCCCTGCTCCATGGCACTGTGCAACATGGCTTCTGCACGGGGGCCCTGTGGAGGCAGAGAGGGAGAGCTGAGAGACCTTGACCCATGGTGGGCTGTGCCCTGCTGAGCTGGGCAGGGAGGCAGCTCCCTGGAGCTGGGTGGAAGAACTACTGTTGAGAGCTACGGCCTGGCTTTGCCCCCATGGCTCAGCTGGATCTTTGCTGTTTGATGTCCCAGCAAAGGTTTTTTTACAGCTTTGAGCCTGTGAGGGAATGTGGAGGAAACAGAAGAACTGAGGATGGATTTGGGAAGTTAGAGGGCACTATAGTGGGAGCTTCTGCAGCCCCCACCCCAAGGGGGTAGAAGCAGAAGGCTGGTGAGTAAGGGCTCTGGGGCAGGAGGGTGTTTTCTCAGTGCCACAAGTGTTTGACCTACTTGGAGCTTGGTGAGATCGATGGGAGTGCCAGCAGGACACTGTTGCTCCAGATGTGCACCAGCAGCTTACCTGTCCTTGGCCCAGAGAAATGGCAGAGAGCTTCTGTGTGAACTTCATTTCTTCAGCAAACTTGTAGAGGTCAGCAGCAGGGTCAGTGCCCGGGGATAGCACGAACACCAGGGGGGTGGTGGCTGTGGAGTCCTTGAAGACGACTGAGAGGTCAGTGGTCTGCAACACAGTGAGTTGGTCAGAGTGGAGGGGCCACAGTGGTTTAACTAGGAAGGCTATCCCTCATCTAAGACACAGGTGTTCCCCCAGCAGTGGGAAGAACACTGTGGCTGCAGAAAAGCAAGAGAACCCTCACTGCAATTGGAAAATGCTGGTGGTTCATTTACCACAAGCTCGAGGCCTTCTGCTCCACTCCAGCCCCCAGCAACGCATTCTCTTGGCTGGATACCTGTGGCTCAATGAAGCGCTGATCCAGGTTCAGCACCACAAAGTCCTGCATGGCATTGGTGATCTTGTCTCCTCGCAGACACCGCAGAACCAGCAGCTTCTGGAAGGCATCAAGCCCATCTTCCCACTTCCCAGGCAGAGGCTCTCTGCAAAGCAATTGGGTCCATTCTGGTGGGATGTGCCAGATCCCACGCTCCACAAGGAGTACCCAAGTTGCCTGCAGGCAGCCACTGGGGCTTCATGAGGGACAAGGACTTTCCATTCTCTTGGCTGCGGCTGTTGTCTGTAGCTTTGAAACCACCAGCAGACAAGCCAGAACTGCTTCCACTGGGGAAGCAGCAAATACTGCTGGGATAAGGCTTTGTGTAGCTCTGCCTTGTGCAAGCAATGGCCACTGAGAAGACAAGGCAGTGCCTCATCCTTTCCCTTGCATGGCACTGCAGTGGGAGCAGAGCTGGCATCGTGGCCGTATTGGCTCTTCTTGCTCTCCCAGGGATGTCATGTGCAGTAGAGCTGTGCTGATAAAGCAGGGCACACTTGCCTGTGAGGGCTGGAGCTGTCAAAAATGGTCCTGAACCCTTCAAGGTCAGCTGCAAAATCATCATCGAAGCCAGAGAAATTCTTCAGGCTGCTCAAGGCCAGGATATCTCCCCACGCTCTCTCATTCAGCCAGGCTGGAGCTGGGTTGTCCCTCATCTCCTTTATGGCCCCTCCTGACAGCAGGTACCGCCACTCATCCTGGGAACAGGATATGATTTGTTCATGGATAATAGCCTACCCACCTGAGCTCGAGGCACGTGGCGCCATATCCAATTAAAATCCTGTACTGTCTTTCAGGCTGCTCTCCTGCCAGGTGTGTGTGTCAAGGACGAAGTGAACTGGAGGGTCTGGTGAGATCAACATAGTGACTGTTCAGTTGCCACTCTCTGCTAACCCCTGCCTGCTCCCTCAGAACTCACTAATCCTTGCAGCAGTCTGGCAGCAAACTGGCAAAAGCTGCAGGTGATTCAGGCTAGGCAGCTCTGTATGTGAACACAGGGAACAGTTTGAGAGCTGAGTGAAGACAGAGGCCCTGTGTTTGCCCACCAGGCTGTCAAGCTTGTCCCTAGCCCCAGGGAACCAGGCTCCTTTTCCACCCAGCACACTATTCTAGGGGCTCAACAGGCTGTGCTTGACTTGCCCTGGTGGGATCCCATCAAGGACTAGGGTGGCTTGCTCACCATATCGATCTGCCCCTCATTCATCAGAATCCGGGCACTGACCAGGAAGGCAAACATGAGCTTGTGCTTCTCGAAGAGGCTACGGCACACATTGCAGTAGAGACTGAAGGTGATGTAGGTGTTGATGTTCACCACCCGCTCTGTCAGCACGTCTGAATAAAAGGCAACAACCAGACAAGGGTGGTGGGTGCCACGGGGGATGTAGAGGGTGCTCTCCATGTCAGTTCTGGGTTCCTGGTCACAGAGGCACACCCACACCCTGCCCAGGAAGGACAGATGCTGCTCTCACACACAGACCTGGCACAGACACCCCAGGGAAAGCACAAGGTTGTGACTTGGTGCCCCAGTGACTCAGTGTCCCCATGCTGCACCATGGCAATGGCACGGGCCCAGCCACCACCCCTCCTGGCTGGCACTTGCTGCTGGGCAGGGAAAGCTGCCCCCAGGGCCTGTGCTGGAGGCAGTTTGGTGACAAGCAAAGCCAACACTGTGACTGGCACAGTGTGTACCTTGCCTGTGCCCTTCAACAATACCCCTCCCACCTGGCCAGACAGGAAAGTGAAGTAGCAGGAAGAGAACACAGGGCAGGCTCTGATCACATCTTCCCTTGCTGTATGGACACAAACTGGGGCAGCTCTGGACCATGCTGAGAGCCAATGCAACCAGCCTTGGTGTCCGAGCTTCTGCTGCTGCTAGACCAGCCGTGTGGGGTGAGGAAGAGGACAGGAGGGGGCTGTTCTGGGCACGCACCTGCTTTCTCAGAGTTACGGATCCCCAAGAGGAAGATGTTGAGGAACCACTCGAGTGAATACTGGTACATGGGGTCCACGTTGGACAGGTCTGAGACACAGAAGTAGAGGATCTGCGAGCGGACGGCCACAGGCACATACTGCATGCGGGTGATGTTGATGTCCTTCTCTGTCTGCTCTGCTACCACGACCTTGGCCTGGAGGACAGAAGAGATGTCATGGTTAGTGGAGTGCTGGCAGGGGATGCACAGCTGCAGGGGGAGAGTACTTTTCACCTCTGACCTGGATCTCTCCTGCCTTCAGCTTGGATGCCTCCAACACTTTTATGAGCTCCAAGTCATCTACAGGGTTTCCTTCAGAAGTGCTGAGCCGATACAGGATCTGGTCTTCTATCTCCTTCAGTTCCTGACGCATCTGGGCATTGCTAATGATTAGCTGGTTTCTATCTTCTTCTAAGTCAGGCCGCTCTGCAGCCACCACTTCTCCCAACAGCTGGTCTTCCAAGCCACTGCAAAAAAAGTCATGGAAGTGAGGGTGGCAGGTGAGGGAGTGACAGGCCCGAAGGTCTGAGGACTGCAAGGCTGAGCAGCAGGGCCAACTAATGGGGTAAAAGCAGGTACCTAGGTGAGAGGGTGAAGTTGATGAGGGTGAGCTTTGTGGAGATCTCAGGGCTGTAGTGAGGGTTGGGCAGTTTGGTGGTGATGTACATCTTGAAATCATCATGGTAGGGGATCACTGTATCCCCCAGCTTCAGCACGGTGTTGCCTTGCTGTTTGAAGGTCTGTACAGGAGAGGGACAAATACAGGAAGCTGGGATGGCTGCCTCTAGTGAGGGCAGGCATCCTGCTGTGCAGTGAGGAGAGAATCTGAAGGTTCTCAGGGGAGAGGAGCTCCAAGCTGCCCTGCAGACCTGAAGGCCTGAACCTGAATACAACAGCTGTATTCCATGGCCTTGCCTCCCAGGCAGAGATGTCTCCTGGCAGAAGACCAGTGTGTGCAGGAGGCTGTCAATGTGTTGGAGCCCTGGCCAAGACATGGGACTTACTCACCCATGTGGGTTCTGCCTGCCCAGGGCGACCTACAAACACACCACACCCCGCGGCACCCTGGCCAGATGCCCCCTTACAGCTCAGCCAGGTACCCACTGCCCTCCTTGCCAAGGTGAGTCACAAGACCTCTTTCAGCAGGACAGGCTCAAGGACGGGATCCAGCTCCTCGCCGACATTCTCCAGCAGGAAGGGCTTCCCAAAGCTAATGGTGTTTTCCAGAGTGGAGAGGAAGTCCCGGTCACTCAGCTTGGCCACTTCCAGGCTGTTGCCCTTTTCCTGAAAGGCAGCAGGGGAGGGTAGGGTCCCTCTGGTGTCCTGCCACCTTCACATCCAGCTCTGGTGCACAGTACACCCCTCACTGGACTGATTTAGCTCCCTGGAGCAGCAGAAATAATATTTTTTGTTGCTCTGCTAGACTTTGGCTATTTTGGCAAGTTTATTCCACGTCAGTAGGCACTAGGGACAGCTCAATGAAGCAGCAGGAAAGGTGGGAAATGGGGAGAACCTCCTTCCCAGAACCGTACCCCTCTGCAGCCCCACACTGCTAAGTCAGGGCAGAGCCTGCAAAGTGAGAACAGGTGGGTGGGAAAAGCCCTCAGGGAGCAAAACAGGAGCAGCTGCCTGAGCCTCCTGCCTGATCCTTCAAAAGGGCAGTGAGTGCCCCTCTGAAGATAAGGAGGTGGCCAGTGTTCTCAGCAGTTGGGCAGCAAGGACTGAGCTCTTCAGCTAGGTAATGCTATCCTAATCCCTTCTGTCCTAGGGACTTGAAAGACCATTATTGGGCATGCTGGTGTTGTTTTGTGTGGTGAAGGATGTAAAGCTCTCAGAAAGTTAGTGGAGAGCCAGAGTGAGAACCTGATGCCTCATTTGCTTATATCAGGGCTCCTGCCTTGTGCTACTTTCCTTGAGGAAGGAAATCCACCTGGGATGAGTGTGGTTGTGGAGCCTGTCTGGTGCTGGTTAGGCTGGGCTGGGGCAGGATGGGGTCTTACAGTTCTAGTGCCCAAACCTTGAGGTTGATCTGGATAGCTTCTGACAGAAGGCTGTCTCCTCTATCTTGGCAGACCTGGCTTTCCTCCCCACAGCTCTTACCAGGTTCTTGATCCACTTGTTTGCTTGTCCTTGTGGGTCTATGTAGTGAGTCCAGCGCAGGGAGAATTGGGTTATTACCCCATTCTCCACAGACAGGGTGTCGTTGGGTAAACCAGCAATCTAACAGGGTAGAAAAAGTTGTTGGGACACCTGATAGCACACGTAGAGAGAAGCCCTTGCTGCCCTGGCCCCTGAGTGCTCCCGGTGGGTGGACAGGGGATGGTGGTGAAGGTACCTCTGTGAGCAGCTGAGCCCTGGGATGGAGCGGTGCTGCAGGGTCAGGCTTAGGCAGGCTATGGCTAAGGCTTGACTCTAGGCCTGGGGTTTGTAAAGGGCAAGCCTTATAGGTCAAGGGTGATGCCCTGTTTGCTGCTGCCCAGGACTGGCAGCCATTCCAGCTCTGCAGTGCAGAGGTGCTTGTTCACTATCCAGCTGCTTGGTTTGGGGTCTGTCCTTCAGTAGAGGAGATCCTAGTGAGTGGTGAGCTGAGTGTTTTAGTCTTTATGTGAGGCCCCTTCAGCCTCAGGTGGTGTTTTTTTTGCAACTTGCCTGCCAGGAGCGGATTTCCACAGGGTCTCCGAGGGTGGTGATGAGGCTCGCGTCCTGGCTGTGGGGAATGTCGTTTTCTGACAGCTCTCTCATCCACTCTGTGGACAGTGCTGCACGGTAGTCTCCCTGCCATGAGAAACACCATCATAGCCTTTCTTTAAGTTGCAGCTGGTCTGTTGTGAGCATCTAAATAAACCCTCCTGTTACCATTCAAATGGGCTCTGTGCAGCCTCTGGCACAAGTGGAGACAGATCCCAGAAGGATCTTGCACCCTTGCACCCTATTCCTTTCTCCCTGGCCAGGACAGCAGAGCTGCAAACCGAGTGCCTCGCAGGCAGCACTGCACACTTACTGTGAAAGGGCCCAGGTAGGCCACAAAGCCAGCTGCAACCAGCACATCCCCAGTGCTGTTGTCGATCTTGCCTTCCAGGCTCTCCACGGTGTCCTGCCAGCGCACCTTCTCATCAGCCAGGCTGTTGATGAGCTGTGAGATAAGGAGCACACATGAGAGCTGCTGTGTGATCTAACTTTGTGTTCTGGACCTGCTGCTCTCTGGGTAATGCTGCAGGTGACTTTGGTGACCAGAGGGTGGGGTGGCCCATGACATATTCTGAATTCTGCTCCTAGCTTTGAGTGTTTAATCCTGGGATTACTAGGCTGCTCTCAGCTGTCCTGGACACCCATTGCTAGCTGAAAAAGCTGTGCACAAGAGGACAGCAGCTTTTCACATCAGTGCCTGGCTAGCTTAGCTTTCCAGTTATGTTGAGCTGCTGAGATCTGGTCAGGCAACTTCAGTCTAGGATTGTCATGAGCTGCAGGCACGTGGATGTTTTCACCACTGTGCTGCTTGATCTGAAATCAGGTTGTCTCATAAGGAGGCAGAACTCAGCTCTGTCCCTTACCACATCGGCTCGGGCCAATCTCTGCAGACACTGCTCACACTTCATCTCCAACTCCTCCTTATTGGCTTTGCAGGCCTCATACTTGGCTTGCAGCATGGCAATGCCATCTTCAACCTCCTTCAGGCGTTGCTTGGCTTCGTCAAGGACCAGCTGAGTGGCACGCAGGTCCTCCTCTGCCTCCCGAAAGGCTTGCTGGGGAGATGCACAAGGAAACAGTGGGTAAGTTGGGCATGTGGTCAGGCTCTTTCCCCAAAAGCCACAGACCTTGGAGCAAGAGTTGGTTTCCCATAAGAGCACTTGCTGATAAGTGCTAGCTACTGACAACTCAATATCTCAATCAATCCAGTCCCTGGATGTCCTGACCTGCAGAACATGGTGATTCCCAGCATCTCCTGCAGAAGGGAGCTACTAGAACTGTGTTCCTGAATACCTAAAGCAACTGGGCCACAGTCTCTTACCCGCTTGGGCTCCACGACCTTGGACACAAAGTGGTACTTGTGCATAGCACGCACCCACTGGCAGATAGAGGTGCAGGCTTTGGAGACCTTGGCGATGGCAGCTGGCTGAAACTCCTCATTGTCAATGTAGGGCTGGATGGCTTTGATCACACTGTCAGGAATATTGTCCTGTAAGAAATAGTGGGAGAGAAAAGAGATCAGTGATGAGCATGCTAGAGATCTGATTGAGGATTCTGACAAGGTGGTTAAGGTGTTGCACTGGAGTAAGAGGAGTCACATTGTTGCATGCTGAGGTCTGGGAGGCACAACTGTGGGATTGGGTAAATCCCTTCCCATACCACTTCCATCCAGCTCTTCCACATGAAAGAGCAGGGGGACAGAAAGTGAAGACCTGTGTATCTGGGTCCCATTGCCCAAGGCAATGAAGTGCAGCCAGCTGACATGAAGACTTCCAGGCCAAAAACACCCTCATCTTTGCTGCTGCTGAAGGGTGTTGCCCATGAGGAGCTCTAAGTGTTACTGCTGTGAGAAGGATGTCTGTGAGGCAATACCTGATCGCAGTCAGAGTCTCCTTCTGCCACTGCTTACCTTATCATAATCAGTCAGGCTGCTCAGGAACTGCACTGGATCCTGGAGGAGGGCTCTGCCTGGCTCCCAGTAATCATCCACCTTGGTACCTATCTTTTCTCCTGCCACCTTTTTGGGCTTTTTTCCATGCATAATGCAGACAGCTTCAATCACAATCTTCACACCGGGGGGAGGCCGCTGCAGGGCTCGTACCTGCAAATCCCAAATGGAAACAGTGGGGTGACCTGGTTCTCTGGCTCATCCCTCCCTCAGTTGGACCAGGGGAGACTGGGACTAGAGGTAGGACTCTTAGAGGATGCAATACACAGACAGGAATGACAGAGGTGTTTGAAGGAAAAGCTGGTTATCAGAAAGGGCATGGAACAAACTAAATGTAGGCTGAAAAAGCCTGCCCTGATATTCTAAGAGGTGTGTCCCTGTGGGCTGAAAATATCTTGGCAAAGGAGCTAAATCTCTATGGCCCCAAGGAGAAGGCTGTATGGAAAGGGGATACAGGCAGGCTTTCTCTCTTGTTCTATGGGTTCTCATTTGTCTTGTACCCCACCACAGCAATGCCACACCCCATGAGCTGGTTTTCAGCACTTATGGAGGAACTGCCTGTGTGTCTCCTCAAGCAGGCACCTAGGAGTGCTGCTGCAGCACCTTTGAGATGGCTGTGGGTGTTGGGACCTCTGAGTATGACTCCTGCTTTTTCCCTTCTAGTGCTAACCATCTTTGCCATGTACAGCTGGAGATACTCCCAGGCCTTCCCACTAGACACTGCCAACAGCGCAGCGGACTTTATGGCAAAGCTGAGGCTGATCTACCCCCATGCAGACACTCTCTGTGAGAAGGACTTTGAGTGGCTCTTTGACTGCCCTGAGACAAAGCAGTTCCTCGAGTGGTTCTGCAGCACAGTGGGTGAGGAGAATGTGCTGAGCCCAGCTGAGGTGGAGGCCTATGAGGCCCTGCTGGCTGCTGGCAAACCCATCTTGGAAGGCGATGCTCTCGAGGAGGCCCTGTGGATGTGCTGCCAGGCCCCGCAGTTCCCGAGCATGGTACTGAATGATGAGGGCCCCTCTCCAGAGGCCCTGCAGCAGGAGCTTCAGGAGCTGAAGGACTATCGTGACTGTCAGCTCTGGAGGTACAGGAAGCTGCTGGCTTGGACGGACAAGCTGCAGAAGGAGCAGAGGTATTTGGAGGAGGAGGAGAAAGTGGTGAAGCAGGACTTGAGGATGGCTCATATTGACCTAAAAGTGAAGATCTTCAAAACCAGAGCTGTCTTGAGCCAGGTCAGCAAGGCTGCAAAGCAGCTGGAAGAGTGTCATGGGAACATGGGGACGGGCCATCTGCCATCACTGCTGTGCCAGATAGATCTTGGCCCTTACCTGGAGCAAGAACAGCAGGCCACTGATGCATTTGAGAGGTTCATCCAGCAGGTGCTACCAGGGAGTGTCCAGGCTCCAGATGCTTGGGAAGCAAGTGCACAGGGAGAGAGCAGCCTGAAGGAAGGGCTGGAACCTGGGACATGGATGGACTCATACTGTGAAATTCCAGAAGGAAAAAGAGGAGCTCCTTATCGAGAATGTACAAAGACACCAGAGGGGGTGGCACAAGCAAGCCAGGGAATACTGGTCCAAGGCTCAAAGGCAGAGCTGCTAATGGAGGGGAGGAATGAGAGAGAGGTGTTGAGCATGGAAAGTGAGAAGGAGAGAGATTGCAGCCAGAAAGTCACAGAGAGAATGGATACCAAGAAAACATCAATGCCAAGAAGCCTTGGGACTGATGAAGATGAGCTACTGGAGGACCAAGACAGCTATTGGAAGGAGCTGGGCCGAATACAGACAGCACATATCTGTGCCCGGAGGGAGGTTATAGTCACAGCAGCAAAAGTGGAAGGCAACCGTGCTGCATTGGAGTGGGCCCAGAGGACTCTGGAAGCGCTTGAGAATAACCAGGTAGGACCAATGCCCCCATTATTCCACCATCCTTTGTAGAGGGGTCTCCTGTGCCTGCCCCTCCTGCTGACCACTGGAGTACAGCTGGCACATTGGGAGGGGGTGGCAGAGCCAGGCAGCGCAGTATCACCAGCCTATCTTGTGTCCCCCTGCACAGCAGGCAGCCGAGGCGGAGCTCCAGGGCCAGGCTGCCATGTTCCAGAGGCAGCTTCACGCCCTGCGTTTTGACATCACACAGACTCTGACCCACCAACTGCTGCCCCTGCTGAAGGCAGAGGCCCGTCGCTCTTGCCTGCCCATCCTGCAGAAGCATCTCAGCCTGAAAGCTGCCCGTTTCCAGAACATTGCCAGGAGGCAGGAGGAGGCAGCTGCGTGGCTGTTGAGCCAGCACAGCCGCCTGGATCTGCTGGAGCTCCAGCTAAAACGGGAGAGAAAGGAGCTGGAACAGAAGGCTGCTTGGCTGAGGAACATCGAAGCCATAATGAGGGACTCCCAGACCAGGCTGCAGAAGCAGCAGAACTACTTCAAAGATGCCTCCCAGAAGGGTCATCCACATAAATGGATAGACCCTAAAGACCTCACTGCTGTACGGTAAGGGCCTGGGTGGGGACACCTGTGCATGAGGAACAAACTAGATGTGGGGCAGTGGTGTGGGAATGGCCAAGGCAGGCAACACATCCAAGCTACCAGATAGACTGGCAGTGCTCTTCTGCCAGTGCAGAGGTGCTGTGTCTCTGTGGTGGTGTGAAATTCCCCAGATGGCATCTCCTTCTTTCTGGCTAGTTAGTGCTGATGGAGCAAAGTATGAGCAAAGTAGGGAGAAGGGAATGAGTAGAGAGCACAGTTTTTTTTAGGATGTTAAGGTAGAGAGTGTAGAGACAGCTATGGAGAAGGAGAAGCTCCTTGGAGCAACAGCCTTCTCTGGCTAGGTGTCCTGCATTGACTGGGTCTTCTCCAGAACTGTGTGGGGAAGACTGAGTAGCTGGTGCTTGCATCTGCCAAAAAGAAATCACAGACTGGCTCTTGAGCCAGCCTGTCCTTTATGGTACTTTTCCCAGAGCTCCCTGACACTCCCTGCTCTTCCTCAGCTCTAGTGCTGTACTCACAGCTCTGGCTGGCTGTCCCCTCTCACAGGCTCTGGGACATGCTGATGGGGGAAGATCAGAAGAAGCAGCCCTTCCGCAGCTATGAGGCCATGGCAGCCAAGTGCTCCCAGTTGGTTCAGGACAAGAGAGCACTGGAAGCCCAGCTGGCAGCTCCTATGCCCCAGGTGTCTGCCCTCGAGTCCTCCACAGAGCAGCTCTACCGGCTGCTGTACAACAGCTCCAACCAGCTGCAGCTCTCCTCGTCGGTAAGGAAAAACTCCTGCTCCCTTGGCCTTGCTGGGTGGCACTGAGATGCAAGCCAGAGCCGTCTACCATCCTCCCTGGGGACAGAGGGGAGAACTAACTGCCTCTCAGCCCCCAGAGGGAGAGGAGGCTGGCCTGATCCTTGTCTTTTCCAAAAAGACATCCACTGAGGCAGTGGCTGGCTATGGGACAAAGGTGATTCTCACTGTGTCTCACATGTGCTGCTAAGTGTCGAGATTGGGGTGTCTTAGTCAAGGTGTCCCAGCAAGCCACCTCTGCTCCTTGGACTGGGTGTGTTTGGAGGTCAGAGCAGGGTAGGTAGTTTGTTTCTGGGGGGCTGAGCTGTTCCACAGGTCTGAGGAAATCCCCTTATTTCTGCATGTTCACATGAGTTTGGGCTCTGCCCCTTAGGAGACCGCGGAGGTGATGCAGGAGTTGATCACTGTGCAGGACAATCTTTACCAAATGCTGACAGACCTCATGAGTGACCTGAAGGTCAAGCGCAGATCTCTGGAGAACCCCATCCTGCAGGCAGAGCGCAACCTTTATGTGTATTTTTACTGCAACGAGGATCGGCTGAGAGAGGTGGTGGAGGAGCTGGAGAAGCAGGCATCAACTTCCTCCAAGGGACCCCTGAGGGAGCTGCCCTATGGAAAGGAGTAGGTCAAAGGGATGCTTGCTCCTTGCCATAGTAGTGGTGTCTTCTTTTGGTTGGGCTGGGTCCTTAATCCTGAACTGGGAGATAATTCTGGTGGTCTCTGCTCCAGTGACAGGTTACCTGGGTCATGGCCCACCAGGTTTAAAAGAAGCTTGTCCTGGGAGCATATTCCTTAAATAAAGAGTTTCTTGAAGCTGGTTTAGATGATGAGTAAGAAATTGATGCATCTTGTGGCATTGGAAGCCTTGGATAGACAAGACACTTATGCCAACTCTATGAGAGGCTGGATGCTGGGGGCAAGTGGACCAACACTGTGTCTTTCCTCACCTCCTGGGGAAGAGGGTTTGTATGTTTTTGGGGGAATAAAAATGTCTTTACAACTGCAGAGCAATATGCCTGTCCCTGTGTGGTGAAATCTTGTCCTTATTGATTATGCTCTCTTGGCTAAGGGCTGTGACACTTGCAGGCTCAGAATCACCCTTCTTTCTCTCACTATTCTATTTCAAGGCAGCAGGGTGAATTCTAGGAATACTGTCTCTTCTCTGCCTGTGGTGGATCTCTTTTCAAAAAGCCTGCAGGTTCAGTGTGCTGCACAGTCAGTACCTGGGATTGCTTGGTGCTACCTGCTGCCTACCCCCATGGACAGGCACATGGAGTGAGCCCTCCTACACAGCCTCTCCAGGCCTGGAGCTGGAAACACCCAGGAGCCACTTACTGCCTTTCTGCCCTTCAATTTGCATCTGAAGGAGTGAAGTTGAGAAGCTGCATAGGCAGCTGCCCAGAGGGAGCCTGGGGCATGGATGGAGGAAAGGGCTGGGGATGTTGCAAGCCTACTTCAGGGGAATTGCTGCCGAGTGAGAGGCTGTCCTCGACCAGACCCAATTCTGCCATCCAGTTACCTCTGTAACATCATTTCTGTTAAGGTTCTTCAGGCTGGCAAGAGCAGCATCCAGGGCTGGGAGAGCTTCAGCCAAGTCCTTCTGAGCATCATCTGCAATGGCTTGGGCTGCCTGAGCTTTCTCATTGGCCTTCATCTCCTCAGCTTGCACAGCACTTCTTGTCTCTTCAGCCACAGCTGTGTCCACCTGCAACACCAGAGACAGCCTCAGAAGGATACTGGGGACAGAGCTTGGCTTGACACTCCTAGGTAAGGATCACAGCTGTCCTGGCAGCTTGTGTGCCTTCTTCCAGGAGGGACCTAACTGCTGGAGGGAATCCCCTTCCTGCACCATACTGTTAGAAGTTTTTTGTCAGCCTGTGTAAACTACCCCTAAGCTCTGGCTCTGCCTGGAATGGTGTTAGTTTTGCAGGATTTAGCTGTTCTACCCATTTTCCTATTGGCACAACAAGAAGATGCACAGGGGTGCAAATTTGTAGGGAGATGGAGGGACAGGAAGATATACTTAGGGGGTTGTCTCTAAAACTGTCTCTTCTGCCTATCCCTAGGGTTAAAACACCAGGAGGCATAAAGGAAATGTGGAATATAGCTAAATCCTTATCTGCTATGTGGGAACTTAGGAGATTGCACTCTTTCCTCTCTGCATGCAGAGCTGTATGATGTTAGTGTCCCTGTTCACTCTGTCCCAGTGTGGTCACCCACAGTAGGAGATGGGCAGGGAGGAATACAAGGAGAGAAGGCAGTGACAGCCAACACAGGACAGTTCCCTCTTCTGCGGTGGCATGAGTGATTGTGTGATGATCCCTGAGGTTTGGGCTTGTGGGGCAGGCTGCAGCTGGATCAGCTCCCTGGGGATGGGATGTGGGGGAATGATCCTATTCAAAAACAACAGTATGGGTTTAGAGCTGCTCAGGCCGCCTGAGGATTGTGTTAGTAGTGTTGATAGCCTGTGCTTGCAAGGGCCAGTGAGGAAAGGGAGCTGGTATCTTGGCTGACTGACCCCTGGCTGGTGGTTTCAGACAGGGGCATGGGAGCCATCGCTTCTGCAACAAGTGGCCCTCACCAGCAGCAGAACAGGCCCCCAGCAGGAGGGAGATTTTCCTGTCAGTGCTGCTCTGCACAAATATCTGCTGTGTCAATCTGAGGTGTTTTTACCTCAGATCAAGCAGGATTTTGCACAATCCCTGCCAGGCCCCCCAGCCTGTGTCCAGTCCAGTCTGAGCAGTCAAAATTAGAAAGTGCAGTGGTACCTTGAGCTGTTCTATGGTTGCCTCGGTGTCCTTGGCTGCCTGTGCCAGGAGAGGGCGGGAGGACTCCAGCTCCTCCTGCATCTTTGCTACATCCTCTGCCGTTCGCAGGAGCTGTGGGAACAAAGCAGAGTGAGAGCAGGGGGGCAGCAGCCATGGAAAGCCCCAGGAAAGCTGCTCCCTGCCCAGTGTGGGGCTGTACAAAGCATGTCTTGCCCTGGTCTCTGCTTAAGTAACAATCTGACACTGTGGTGTGCTTATAAACAGTAGTGCCTAATGGTGCCTGCACATTACTTTATAAGCTCATGGCAATCAGGCAGCAGAACAATTGTTATAGAGCTTTCAATTATGAAGTTAATAAGGAACATCCTGAGAGGTGAGCTACACAGAGGTCTGTGGTCCCCAAAGACTGTGGACCATTATTCTTTTAGAGCTATTACAAACACAGACCTTCAGAAAGACTGCCCTTGGCAGAAGGCATAGTTCTCACTTGCTTTAGGCTGAGTTTTTTACTGTTACACAGGACATGTGCAGTGCATCTCACTGCATCTCTGCAGCTATAAATAAACTGCTCAGAGTGGGTAAGGGGTGGCCCCAAAACTCTCCTGGGTGTGAGGGACAAACCTTGTCCAGGCCACTTTGCATCCTGTTCTTGGCTGTCTTCAGTTCCTGTTGCTTCTTTCCAATGAGGGAACTGAAGATGCTGAGGAACTCGAGGTAGCTCTTGGGAGTGATATAATTGTGTCTGCCCAGTTCTGCTAGGAACAATTGGCATTTCTTTGCCACACTCTGGTGGATTGCTACACATACTTGAATCTGCAAGGAGAAAGGAAAGAAACAGTCTTATTCAGTACTGGACATGTGGTAGACAAATCTATGTGATGCCCAGAGAGAGTAAAAGGGGCTTACAAAGAGCCAAGCTCTTACAGTCACAGCAGAGCTTATGTCTATGTGTGGGCTCCAGTGTCATAGCAGGGTGACAAATGGCCAAGCCCGTTCCAAGGCATACAAAAGCTATCCAGTTCTGCATTTGAATGATCCTGCCATGGAACACTTCTGCTGCAGGGTAGGACACTTCTGAAGGTGCGCCCTGCATCCATTGTCTTGGTGTATCCCGAGACATGGCACACTGAACACATGGGAGCAGAGTATTCCCTAGTGTGGCACCTACCATCCCACTGATGTCTTCGTTACCGCTACCAAGAAGTGGGATTTCATTCAGGAAGGAGGAGGCAACGCTCTGCAGGGCTTCAGCAGGCCACTCATTGAACCAGTCAATGGTACAGCAGTTCACAAGAGAGGGGAACTGCCTCAAGCGTGCGCGGAAGACTTCTCCAATTGGGCTGAGGGTAAGGCCGGCAGAGAAGACGTGTTACAACTCACTCTAAACAAAAGGACAAAGTAGCTTTCCTGCTGTAGAAACACCCTGAAGTCTTGCAGAGTAAGAGGGACAGGAATAACCTAAGGAAGGAGGGGAAAATGAGCTGCATGCCCAAAGGTCCATGTCTGAGCTCATTACTTGGCAGTCTTTGGGACATTCTGTAAGTATTAAGATGGTACTGGGGTGATGTTTTATGGGTCCCTACCTAGTGAGAACACTTAAGGGATAAGAAATAAATGTGCTCTGAAGTTCATTTCAAGCAGGTGGGTGCAGAGTTCACATCACCAAACCAAAATCATGGCACTGATTTTTCTACCTGTTCTTATACTGAGAATGCCCTGTACCTTCTGATATCCCTCCTCCAAGGAAGCAAGCTGCTCACGGACTATGCACTGGATTCAGGAGTGGTGCAACTGAGCCCCAAATTCAAGCAATATATTTTTGTAACAAATGGCTCATTGGTGCAGAAAGGAGGAAGAAGCTTGTATTTCATCTGAATCACACATAATCATACTCTTGAAATTTTCAAACTTCATCTTGAAACCAGAAAAGTGTTAAAAAAAAGTATCCAGTCCTATCGGAAGGGGATATGCAAACCATATTCCTACTCTTCCTCACCATCCTCCTCCAAAGCCTGGGGCTTGGAAATAAAGATCCCATTACAAAGTGATGCAAGGCAAAGGACAAGGAGGGAATAATTAACACTAAAAGCATGGAGTCCTAGGCCTACCTCATGCACAGGACCATGTGGGTATTGCTGCGAACTCGTGCTGTGTATGCAGCCATCAGATTGGCCTTGGTGGGCTGCTGCCCCAGATCTCGAACAATAGGCTTCATAGCTGTCAGGATCTGGTCTTCGTCCTCGGGATTGTAAATGTTGGGAATGTCACCAGAGTTGAGCAAGTTGTTGATATCTTCAAGGAAGGATTCATTTTTAATCTAAGTAGATGATAGGTAAAAAAAGAAAAAATTAGTTTCTTAAGTCAGAAGACAGTCATGTCTCACATGCCATGGAGATAATTTCTGCATAAATACAGCCCTCAGCCTCTGTTTTAAGAAACCATTTCTGTGATCACTTGGCTCCAGAAAGGCACACCCTGACTCTTGTTCACCACTTCCAATTAAACAACCATGTTCAGCCATTCCAGGGGTGGGGGTGTGTCTGAGAACAAACCTTCTTCTGCCCATTCCTTGTCTCCTTACAGACAAATTGAGCTCAGCCCCTTGCTCCCTGCCTTGCAGCAAATCTGCAGACAGACCCCACACACCTGCTTGCTCCGGGTCTTCACTCCTCCAGCACTGAACATTTCGTCATTAAAATAAAGCTTATCAAGGTGGGAGACAGAGTAATTGTAGGGATGTGTCACAGTCTGTGGGACGATCTCCCTCCAGCACTACACTCACCTCTCCACCTTTGCTAAATCAGAAACACACAGCATCCATCTCCTTGACTAAATGCACCCTCCCGGGCCCCTCTGCTCCCACATATGCTTCTCACTGCAGGGAAAAGGCTGTAAGAACAAGTAGCATTTGACTGATGCTCATCTCACTGCTTAGGGCTCTGCCACAAGGGAATGGTTCCTATTATAATGAAAGTGGTAAAAAAGCCTACGGGGAACATAACTGTGAATTCCGGAAGTGGAAATTGGCCTAGTCATTAGCAAGTTACAGTTTACAGTTACAAGCCAATGTTACCCTGTGGAACCAGCAGGCATAAGGTCCTCAATCTATTCTATTTCTGAAAAGAAAAAGAATCATGTTACTTAGGACCTCTAATATCAGTGGCCAACATAGTGCTTAGCTTCAGGTAGGTGGGCCTAAAATATTCGAGCCCACCAAACCCTTGGATGGAGCTGAAAGAAGCTTCCTTGAGTAAGAGAAGAATCCACCCACTCACACACAGCTCTACAATCCCTCTAGCAATAAATGCACCACCTCTAGTTTCCCTGGGGCTTTTCTGTAAGATGATGAATGTAGGTTACTGAAGAAATACGAGTTGTATCTGGTTTGTGTCAATCTCCTCAATCCCCTTTAGGGGAATTTATTTAGCTTAGAGATGTGTTTCTGACTCCTTTTGAGATGGAATGCACCATGCTAATACTCCTGTACCTGTGTGTCTACAAATAGGAACGTCTTGGGTAGACTTTGAAGGCCTGCCTTCATCATGATCTTCCTCACGTCTTCTCGCCATTCAGTCATGCCATAATTTTTGGACAGTTCAATCTGGAAACACTCATTTTCTGCCCTAAAGGAAAGAGATGCCTGTGGAGTTACATCAAATTAAAATATCTTCTTCTGTCAATTCCCAGGATGTGTTGTGGACTCAGGGGGACAGGACTCAAGCAAGCAGTTTTCCTCCAATTCCTGAGCACATGCTTGTCCTTGTGCACCAAGGACAGCCACCAACCCAGGAGCACGTTTCACACAAAGCAGAGATAGCTGAGCTAGCTAGAAACCCAGTGTAGACGTGCATGTTAACTGAGTCCCAGCTCTTGACTCATTTGAAGAGTCAGGAGCAAGAAAAACATGTAACTGGTAGCAGGAAGGGCAGAAAAAGAGATTCTCTGAAGGCAGCCCCAATGGAGCTGTTCCACGTTACATGCATAGGTGGGCGTGCATTACTTACATATGAGATGCCAGTCTGGTGAGAGATTGTCTCCCACTTCCCCCAACACCCAGGAGAAGAGCATTCCCTGGAGCCTGCCGCAGAATCCGGCTGATTCGGCAGATGTGCTGTATTGCATCCATGAAAAGCACAAGCTTCAGCTCTGGGGTGTTGCTTTGATTGTACTCCTCCAGGTAATCCTCAATCACAAGCTTCAGCTGTGGGCAGACACACTCAGTTGTGGCTACCAAATAAAAGCAATTGTGTGTGTGGCAGGGGCAGGGACACACTGTCTGCAGGCACAGCCAGGACCACGGGCGGGCAGAGCCTGGTGCTCAACAGGCTCTGGGAGCATTTGTCCTCCATGCTCCTCTAAGGAACTGCCATTGGATGGGCTTAATTTAGTTAGTGCTGGTAGCAGCAGCTGCTTAATGGTGACCTTAAACTAACTCAGGCAAGTGACTAAGGTCTGCTGTTCCCAACAGTGCTGTTTGCCTGGAGAAACAGCAGGGTGTAGTTCAAAATAAAAGAGCTTATGACTGCCTTATCCATACTGCTTCAGGACCTCCCTCTGGGATAGTTTCCTTGCTCTATAGCTGACCACTGTCTGTTGCTGAATACTGTGGTTAGGATCCTGGCTGGAAAGGGCAGGTGCTGGGGAAGAAAACAACAGTGGATATAGATGGGTAAAGGAGAACACTCCTCTCCTCATCCAGCCATCACATGGAATAGCTGCAGGAGCAGTCTCTCTTGCCCTTCCCTGGGCTCTCTTAACAGCACCCTCAGGCCAGAGGAGGAGATGAAGCATGAAGACATCTGGGATTTGATCCTACCCCCTCAGCAAACTCACTGTGAAGTTGTGCAAGCAACACCAGCTGGAATTCATACAGTGCTGAGATCCCTGCCTAGACACCAAAGTCCTGTGTGCATCACTGGACTGTGCAGCTGCCTCTAAGTCTGGCTGCCTCAGCTGTGCTCACCTCGGAGGGGGACAGGCCCACCTACTTTGCCAAAGGAATTGGAAAACTCAGTTAATTACTAGTCCTTGTCACACAGCTATCACAAGAGGAGAAGCGACAGAATAATCATCTGTTTCTGATAATTAGTGCAAAATGCACCACTCATTGCCTTTGCTTAATTACCACTACCAAAGTACTCCCAGTATCTTTTCCAACAGGGAGTCTGGCAGTAACATTAATTACTTGTAAAGGTCAATTGTGAAGTCTTTAATGGCAAAAGTAGTATTGTTTGGGGGTAATGTGCCATTTCTTTCCAGCAAATTTCACTTTTCAGTCCCAAGTGCAGCCCATTTGGGAGATTTGGCATAGCAGGCTGCCTCCAGGATTGCAATGCAGAGACAGCTTGTTCCATCTCAACTTCCCATCACAAATACAGCCACTAAGCATATATGGAGTAGGATTGCACAGGAGACCTCTGGGAGGGTTTGTGGTTTCAGACACCTTCAATTAAAGCAGCCCTATCATTCCTATTAACTGTTTTCCTTTCTCTATAGAAGACTGGGAAGATGTGAACAGAGTTCACAACATGATTCCCAGGATCCTTACCTTTTCCTGGCTGTCGATTGCTTGGTATACTTTGACATTAGCACCTGGCTCCATGAAGTCTCCAAACAGAACTGGCTGGGAGGGAATGACTTCCTCAAAGGTGGTGCCAAACTCCTCCATCTTCTTCCTCATTAGGTCGTCAAACCAGGTCCGGTCCTCCTCGCTGACCAAGCGATCACAGAAGACCCGGCAGCTCTCGTGGTACCACAGTCTCAGCAGGTCCAGTTTGTCCTGGTAGGAAATCCCAGCAAAACAGCCTCCGTGAGAGAAGCAGAGAAGTGTTATGAGCATTGCTGTCAGGAAAGCTGGTTCCTGCCCAGCATGTGGCCAGCTCCACTCCTGCTAGAAGGCAGCTGGAGCAGAGAAAGAACTGGGCGGAGGAAGCTGCTTTCCCTTCTCTCAAAAACAACTCTTGTCAAAACAGCTGCTTTGCAAGAGCTCATTACAGCTGCAGCTTATCCCCCTCTATTTGCCCATATGTTGGGTTCTCTTTGAGAGATTTAGATTTTATGTTCTTTGTTCTTATCTTTCCCCAGTGTGATCTAATTTTTATGGTTTTCTTGTGTTTTTTTGGAAAGATCCTTTTGTTTGGCTGGTAGCACAGAACCAGGGTCCTAAGTACTTCCTGTGGTAAGTCAAATTCTGCTGGCCAGGCTGAAGCCAGAGCAAGGTTCCCAGGAGAGCCGAAGGGGCAGAAGCCTCACTCACACAAGCAGGTAGTAGGACAACACCTATGCCCCTGTGTGGTCCCTGTCTGATCCCCCATAGCTCCATCCAGCCCTGAATAGGTGGGCTGTGTCCTACTGACTCCCCGTGGCCACTCACCTGCTTCCACACCAAGGAAGGGCTGAGATGAAGCAGGGGTCTGCCTACTACTGGTACCAGGCAACAGCCAAAGGGGAGGCTACTAGACTCATTGAGCAATATCAAAATGCATCCTCAATGGCAAACTGAAGCCTGTTTGCAGGTCTGATGAGGCCTCAACTAGAATATTTCTGTTCTTTCCCTGGGTGGCATGGCTGTGCTGATGGGAGGACTTACCTCAACCTTGCTGGGCTCAGCCATGAGCATGCCCTGGAACACCTTTGAGAGGTCTCTCAGGTTGAAGGTGTAATGTGACTTTGCTGGTGTGGGCAGCAGCTGGGATGTGATGGTCAAATACACGAAGATAGTCGCATCGACTAAGGGCTCATTCAAGTCTTTTACTGCATCTGCTCCTGCTGCAGAGACAGAAGGTGAGAGGATGTCAAGGTGATGACTCTGGGCTGAGAAGGTCCTTGCAGCGCAGGAAGGTGGCACTGAGCGGCAGAGGGGCTGGCTGGGACTTGGCCAGGAACACACTTTTTTCTGCTTTCTTCTGCAGAGACTGTGAGGGACCTGACTGAGCACCTGCTCACTGCAGTGGACAGCTGCCAATGAGTTTATCAATGACTGTGAACCAGGTTTGGGGATGGAAGAATGCTTTACAATGATTCTGTGGTGTTAAGACTTCATGCCCCCTAGGAACAGAGGAGGCACTGCCAGACAGGTAATTGATGCCTACCTGAAATATTCCAGACAGGTTTTCCTTCTCCCTCCTTGCTCTTCCACAGTGAAATCTCAGCTACTTTTAAGCTAGAAGGTGTGAGTGCCCTCTTAGCTAAACCCCCTGCAATTCATTATACTCAGTAAAGGCAAAGCCTCTGAGGAATAACTTCTTATGCAATAGTCTGGCAAGATTTAAACACAGCTGCCAGTTTTAGAGCATAATTATATTTTTCTCCCAATGAAGTTTATTACAAACACTCCTGGAGAATTATAGCCCTGTGACACCCGAGTATTTTGCACTTTTACGTATTATTTCAAAAATGCTTTAATTTCTTTCTAAATCACAGCTAGATGTTTCAGTGTGCCCCTGAGATCACAGTCAGGTACTGGTGCTTGTGAACACTGCAAGCACTCAGAAAGCTCTGCTTTGCTTCTCTCATAAGCTGACTATTCTCACTTTGTTCTACTGGCAGATTTGCAGATGAGGGCACATTTACAAAGATGATCCTAAATTCCCACCCTGTCAAGTATAAGAGGACTCATTTCACTCCAAATGAACCCTTTTTTCATGGTGGCTGTAGCACCATGCTCAGATTCACCCTGCTCAGCTGTCCACAGGCTGCAGCAGATGGAGAGCAACAGAAGGCTCTGCTTCCACAGAAGGCTGTTGTCTGGGCAAGTGTCTGTCTGCTGAAAACACAGGTAAGCTGTGCCATGCTGTGCCCATCAACTTGTTCTGTTCACAGTCTTTCTCATCTTTCTGCTCTTACTTACGCACTGGAATGCTGTGACTTTTTTCTCCTAGGAGTCCATCTAGAAAAAGACAAAAAAAATGAGTTCCAGCTGTACCCGCTGAGGTTAAGGATATCTGCATCATCCATCACAAACAAAATCCTCTTTGAAAGGCCCAGGCTATAGGATAACATATGCAACTGTGAAAGTCAAAGCTGAAGTTTGCTGATTTGCACCAGCAGTTTGGCCCTGAGACTAAACAGTGCATGAACTCTCTGTTTGCTAA
The DNA here is from genome assembly GCA_013400975.1 of Atrichornis clamosus. Lineage (NCBI taxonomy): Eukaryota > Metazoa > Chordata > Aves > Passeriformes > Menuridae > Atrichornis > Atrichornis clamosus. The sequence goes on along the minus strand of WBMZ01007528.1, from coordinate 80,390 downwards.
GCCTCATACAACACTTCCCCAAAAACATCTTCAAGCAACTACTGCAAGTTCCAGCTTTCAAAACTTTGATCATTAATATCAATTCCTCCCCTTCCAATCTCCATTATCATCAGGTTGACTTGCTACATGAGGAGAAGATGGCAGTTGTCTTAAGGACTTACCCATCCAGCTGCCAAGGATGGTGGAGAAGATGGTCTTCTTGCTGCTGTCATCCATCTCGGTGAAGGAAAGGTAGTTGAAATGGCGAGTGAGGCGTGGAGTGACAGGATTCCTTCCCCCGCCAGGAGGTCCCATGGCACAGACAAAATTAATATCTACCAGCTTCTTAAAAGTACCTTGAAGAGTGCAAAACCAGGAATGAATGCCAAGTTGTAGCTAGAAACCCTCGCCACAAATCTCCACAGCAGGTACACACATCTAACAGGCCCAATTTGCCAAGAGCTCTGGGCACAGAATCTGGGTCCTACCGATCTGTTTCCGGTCGTACCAGCCCTGGTGGTCCATCCACTGCCGCAGCAGCTCGATGGGTGGCTGAGCACCGTATTGCTCCAGCATGGGCATGTTCAAGTCATCAATAAAAAATATGAAGTACCGACCAACCGGAGGCCCGAACACACCCTTCCGCCTGCAAGGACAAACCCGTGTAAGGACACAGGACAACTCCTGCTGCAAAGGTCCTCCTAACTTGATGCAAAAGCATTGTTTTTTCTCTGCTTCCCGAGTCAACAGTTTCAGCTATTTTTACACTTGATATCCTCCTTTATAAGGGCCTTTGCATGGAAAAGATCTGGAGCAATGTTTGAGGCACTGGCTTCTTTCCAAACATGAGTGAAATTTTGTCTACTTATGCACAATGCCAATGAGTAAATGGGTGCAAATAAAATCAAAGCTTGAGCCCATGAAATCTGTTGGAAATTTCAAACCAGGGGCTGACCAGCGGGGTGAAATGGACGCTGTGGGGAGTGGGATTGCGGGTGGGCAGCCACATTTTCTCCCTTCATCACTTTCTGTGAAGATCCCACACCAGGGTTTGCAAACACCTGTGCTGTGAAATGTAGTATTTCTGGAATAACTAGAATTGGAGCAACTTTTACAGACCCTCACTAATCCTTCTCACTTTCTTGCCATTATATCAAGCTATTACTGGCTCTCACAATCCCAGCAGATGTGCTGTGTGTCCTACTTGTTATCCACAGCTGTACATGCTCAGGGCCCCTTGAGGTCTTGGGATGAGACAAAATGGCCAAGTTGATAGAAACACTGAGCTCAGGGATACTGCCTTTGCACACACAGGAACGAATCTTGCCTCTTATCCAGTTTGCTGTCAATGAGATCCTGGGTTTGGTTAGCAGAGGTGCGTGCTGAAAACATCAGGAAGTGGGTGATGTATTTGTTAGGCAAGCTCTTCAAAAGCTTGTCTGCAATAGTGAGAGTCTTCCCTGTGCCAGTGGGACCAATGCAGAGAACCTAGAAGCACAATCAGCAATGCAGCATAACCATAGGCAAGCAGTCTGTGTGTCCCAGCACTCTGACATTTGCTGGAGGAAATGCAGGCTACTGCTTGTTTGGGCATTTGAAAGTTGTGAGAGGACTGTTAGGCTTGTTTCTTCAGTAAGGTCAGCTGCCCAACACCAAAATCTCTTGGTGTGGATGAAATCCAACCAGAGAAATATGAAATGGAACCTTAGGAAACAGGTAGAGGGATGGTGATGGGCTATCTGGAGTTGTTGCATTTTGTTTAAACAACTGAGTGTTGATATTTCTTTGTGGCACTGGCATGGTACCTGGGGACCGAATGGATCTTAGTTCTTAAGCACAGATTTGGAGCAGAGAAATACAAATCCATGTGAGTGGGAAATAATCTCAAAGTGTCATGTAGCTGTTAAGTTCTGACTGCACTGGCAGAGGAAAAGGTTGAATCAAAAATTCAAAGACAAGGCTGGGTACGTACTGGCTTATAGTTGGTGAGCAAGAGCTCCAGCAGATAGGCCATTCGGACTGTGTTCATTGTGGGCACAATAACATCACAGAAGTTGGTGTCTGGAACCATGGTGAACGTCGCTGTAGCATCCAGCCACACCTCCCAGTGCACCTGAAAGACAGGAGTCTGCTTAGAGGGGACAGTTGCACCTATCCCTTAAAGGAGAAGGAAAACTATTTCTGCCGTTTACCCTGTCACCACTCCCTGTGTAATATCTCAGATTCTCATGAGGAATTCAAGTTTCCAGGCCCTCTGTTGAGTCTTGCCACCCTTACCTTTCTGTATGGCAATGCTGTGAGTGTTTGATTCATTTCTTTTGGGAGGAATAGAGCCAAAGAGTTAGAGGTTATTGCCTCAGCAGCAACGCACCTGACCTCCCTTCTGTGAACTGGGATCAAAGGGGGATGGAGCACTTGTGATATGTGCAAGAAAATGAATTCTGCCCACGGCAGAGGGCCAAAGGGGGCTTATCTGGGATCCTGCCTTCACATTCAGTGCCATCACCCACGTTGCACTCAGAGGCACATGAGGTCTTCTACTTGTGCAAGACATGAATGACTTCTGCTAGATTCAAGCTGCAGGTGAACCTCCCAGAGGCCACTATACAAATGAGACAGAGGCACTCAGGTCTCAATTACCCTTGGCTGAGATTTGAAATATCTGGTTCACTGCCTTCTTGATTCAATGAAAAGCTTAATTTTGATTTAAACATTCTTGTTTGTTTCCTATAGGCACTTCCTATTTGCCCTGGATGAGAAAATTCTACCAAATCCTACAGGACTGTGTTGCTTCCTGGTCTCTCCTCCCAAATTATCCACTTTGGAATTAAAAATGAAATATTTTACCTCTTTAACGACTTCCTCATCCACATCTTCTTCTGTACTGCTAAGCCCAGCATCATCCAGTTTATAGTCATAAACAAGTCCTTCTTCTGGGAAACGTAACTGGATCTGTGAGAATAAAGTTGTGGTGAATCTGGCTGCCACTCAGCTGAACTCACAGAAGGATCTGCACTACTTCAAGCAAGACTTTACTAATGGGGTGCTACCCAGGCCAGGGGGCTCAGGTGTCTCCCACAACTTCTAGCTCCAGGGGTCCCTTCAAGACAGGGGTATACCAGGTGCCAAGAGGAAGTCCATACAAAGCCTCCAGGCATTCAGCTCTGATCTCCATTCCTCATTAATAATTCCTCTATAAATACAGACGATCTGCTTTTTCTTTACTCACTCTTTCCTTTGACATTTTCTTCCTGAGCCATGAGCTGAAGGCCTCACGACCCTGGGAATCTCCAGTAGCACCCACACTCCAGATCAAGGCAAATATAAACCAGGGCTCAATCAGCTCTCCAAGACGAGCAATCTTCTCCCGGGGAATCGTCTTGATTCCCTTAGAACCAGAGACAAGCAAAAGAAAAATTCTCAGGTATAATTAAGGTACGCGAAACCCAGACTCCTCTTAATTTGCTGGTAATTCTATTCAGCTTCTATGTAGCTTTGTCTAGCCAGTTTTTCACAGGCCTTGTTAATATATTCTGTGGATTAAAATTTGTCGTTTCACTGGTGTACTTGAGAGACTCCCTTTGCTGAACTAACGTCACTCAATAGGAGCTAGGAGAAGAATTTAGTCTTAGGTTTTTAATTTGAAAATTGTCCAGCCTTCTTCAGTACTAATTCTCAAAGGACCTGCAATCTGAAATGCATCACTGCTCAGCTCTGATCTCTGCTTTCCACTCATTCTCCAATTCCCTCTGCTATAAATAAAAGCAAACCTCTGCCCTCCAGCCTGGTAGGCATGGAGCTTATCTTGTGTTCCTTTAGTGGGCAGAGCATAATTCTTCCAGGTTTACCTGTGCTTTGCAGGATGTTGTATTACCTTCTGCCACCTAGATGAGCTACAGCATGACCTTTCTGCACCAACATGTTGTTCTCTGGTGACTAACCCTTTGCATGACTTAGTGTCCTTCAGAGTTACAGGCACAAGTGACAGTGATACAGGCAGCAAAATCTACCTTAATGGGAATGAAAGGCTGATACAAACATTCCAAGAGCACAAGGAGGCTCCTTGTGAGGTTACTGTCCGTTGAGGCAATTATCTCCTTCACAGAGCTTCGGACAAAGTCAATGGCCTCCTGTAAGGAACAGCAGGGACAGCTCAGTGTCACCATCCAGCACAGTTATCTTTGGTTTTACCTTCTTCTTCTGGTTTCTCCTCATCTCCCTCATGTGATGTTTAGCAGGGAGAGTGTGACTGGGAATGCTGCTGTTTTCAAGTGCTTCCCAAGTACCACTGTTTTGACTGAAGAAAAGCGTGTCAAACCCCTTGGTTCAGTCTTAACACCAAGAAACCTCTGGGCCTGCCTTTTGGTTCTGTGCAACAGTTACATGCGTCTTGTGCCATCACTGCTGTTAAATGGTTTGCTCCCTTCAGAGTTTTCCTTTACAGCTCCAGGTTATTCATTAAAATTATGGCTTAGCAGCAGAATAGAAATAACAAGAGTTGTTCATACAACTTTCTCCCTGGAGTAAGCTATGGAGCTGAACCAGGGATGATTTTGTCCAGAACATAATTTTAAAATCAAATAAAACAAACTATAATGACCAATAGGACTTAGTCACATCTACAGAGATCAGTGAGTAACCTCTATTAAACCCAGAAAATTCAGAGAAGTTTCTATGCTGGTAGTCAGAAGTGTTCCCACAATGGCATTTAAATCCAGGCCTTGACAAATCTGGGCTGGTTGATATCCAAGCTGACAAGCTTGAAGCCATGGAAAGGCTGGAACAGCATGGTAGCTCACCTGAAGGAATCTCCTGAAGAGAGATGCCAGCTGCTGTGAGAAGCGCTGCATGACATCTGGGATATTTTTCAGCCAGCATTCAATGAAGGGCTCCAGCCCCAAAATGCTGGGTTCCAGGTAGACCATACCACAGCGGGAGACTGTGGCAGGGGAAGCAACAGCCAGATCTTGGACTTCAAACATCATGGTCATGCTCTGGAAATTGTAAAAGAAAAGAAAGGATAAGGACTTGATCAGTTTTGATACACTTTTCAGTACAGGGAGGTAGGAGTACTGACAACATGCAGCAAAAGTGAGAGGGATGAGTTACCTCTGTCATCTTGATGATTTCTCCTGAGCTGAGGCACAGCTTCTTATTGTCATCAAGCACCGTGTTCATGTTCTCAATCCACAAAGCATCAACTGGCCCATCAAACATGTACCACTTCTTGTTGGTGTCAGCGGCCACGGTTCCCCGACGCATGAGTGTGGAAAAAATCCCATCTGTCCTGAAAGGTGGGAGGAAGGCAGGGCTTGGTCCATTCTGGTTTTGCTGAAATAAATGGCAAAGTTCCCACCACAGAAAGTAATAGAGCCAGAATCTTATCCTGGTTCATGTGTCCAAGGATACCTGTGCCTCCCTTGTCCATGAGCTGCATAAAGGTCCACCTCATTTTTTTTTTTACTGAGATGTACATCTCAGCCTGAGTGACACCGTGAAACATTTCTTTGGGCATTAGGATCTGGAATTCATGTCACTTAACTATAAAATGTCAAGCTTCCCTTTAATATCTCCGTCCTCAGTGAAGAGTAAAGAGGCCTTGCTAGCATTCAGTTCAGGTCATAGGCAGGTTATCTGCTCTCTGGAGGTGCCCCTTTGTCTCCAACGAGTGTAAAGGCAAACTCAGGTTACAAGGATAAATCCAGGCTAAAGAGCATGATCCCACCCTCTTTATAACTGAAGTTCCCCATCCTTCACAGCTGCCTGTGAACCCGGGTGGTGCTGGAACTGGTGACCAGAAGAGCAGACACAAGGAATGCTGGCTGTTGACAGCAAGAATTTAATCTGTATATGGAAACCTGGAGTACAGTTTCCATTCAGACTCTGGACTCTACCCCTGCTATTAAATAATTATTTGTTATTTTTATAGTACTAGTGAATTCCAGGGTATTGGTATTGTTGCTGAGATCTAGGGAAAACAGTCTGTTCTAAAGCTCAGCTGATTAAAACAGATGGATTTGTCTGTAAATATATTTCACATGGCTGCTGTATTTTTCTTTTTGTCACGTTGACATGCCCATGTGCTCCCCTTGGGTAGAGTCACATCATAAATAAACTGTTGAGCTTAATTGGAACCTCCTATAAAATGTCCTTCAGTAAATATGCACCAGATCCTAAGCTGGGAAGTTCTGGTCTTGGCATCAGTAATGCTTACATGCTTGCATTTTTCCTAGAGGTAGTTAGTTTCATATATATTTAGTTTCCCTCATTTTACAGAACACAATCTTTAGCTTTGCCCTGAAGCAAGTGCTGGCTGATAGGACCAAAGGGAGATTCACACTGCTTCTCACATCCTAGCTTCTGGATAAAGCGAGCTGCAAAGTCAACCTCAGGTCACATATGGAAACATAAGCAGTAGGACTGGGCTGTAAAGAGGGCAAATGGGCTATTGGTTCTTGTTTCCAAACCATGTAAGCAAACAGGAGCCCTGGCAACAGGAATGAAATGCCTCTTTATGCCTGAAAGTCACTCCTCATCATTCAAGGATACCAGTGTATTTATACAGAACAATCCAAGTGTGCAGTACAGGGGTCACTTTTCTTGAGTAGCAAAGAAAGTGTTTTTAAGCTGCTGTATCTTAGAGCAGGGGCATGTGCTCCAAAGCTATTGAATTATTGTCATGCAGTTAATGCTGCGAGCTGAGCTGCAGGAACTGTCTGGGCATATGCTGGCAGACGGGCCAAGCACACAATAAAGGATGTCAGCTTAAATCGCTGTGACTGGCTATTGTAGCTTGGTGGGGATAAGGACTTGATCGCTTCTGGTTTTATGCCACCACCCCAAACAGTTCTCAGCCTTGAAGAGAAGACGCTCAAGACCAGAAAAGTGTTTTCTGTTTGGAAGAAAGGAAAGAAGGTTTTGTACTTTACCACTCATGCGTTAGCAAGTTGAACTCTCCATAAAGCTGGCCCATTGTGATGGATTTGGGATTCAGTACAAAGTAGCGGACTGCTTCGTAATTCCCACCACTGGCTGCAGGCTGACCTTTCAGTGATGTCATTGCAGCTGCCAGGACTTCATAACTCTGCAAAAGCAGGACAGCCAGAGAGTTAACTGCCATGCCATGCCCAGAACGACAAAGCCACTTGCTCTCACAGCAACTGCATTCAAAAGGCAGTGAGAAAGGAGACATAGTGAAGGGTAATATCATACTAAGGAGATGCCTGGCTGAAATAAAAGCACAGAAATTAAGCATTCTACATGCAGAAGAGGAGGAAGTTAGGTCTCCTGACCAAGAGGCCTTAAGCATCTCAAGAGGTTAAAGTATGTCTCAGCCTTAGAAATCTGCAGCAGAACTAATAAGCCTCAGTCTAATCTCACAACTCAAAAGAGTGAACCAGTAATACACCTCCTCATGGCCATAAATTATTACTAACAGGCAGCATCTTTGTGCCCTGACTTCTATCTGAGAGAAGCTTTAAATGCTACAGTGTGGGTCTTCTGTGAAACTTAACCCTCTGTATTACTAGGTATGTGATGGTTTGTTGGAGCCAGCACAGCGTCTCACCTTTGTCTTCCCAGAACCTGTTGGTCCCACCAGCATAAGGCCATGACGAACCACGGTGGTCTCGTACAGCTGGATGCACTTAGTCACAAAACCTGCACAGGAAGATGATGTAGAGTGGGTCTGGGAACACATCTCTGTCCTAGGACAGCACGTTGGACTAAAAGCCCAAGCCCAAGGGTGCTTTGGGAGTCTTTCCCCTCACCATCAACATCCTTCAGATTTGCCTGGATGCAGGATTTGCGGATAGCTTCTTCCAGGATGCCATAATCGACAGGTGTTTCTCTGATATTTGGAAATAAATCTGAGACAATACCATTGAAGAGCTTGAGGTCATCCTGCAGGAATTTGGGTATGTTGGCATCCCTAATAGCCCGCAGGCAGATCAGCTCCTGCAAAGATTTAAGAACTCAGGACTTCAGAGATCTGTCCTCTCTTATGAGGTTGCAGAAAAGGCTACATAAGTCCACGGCAGTGTGAAGTACAAGCACATTTACCTCATCCATATCAGGATTCTCTCTTTTGAGGTTGCCAGCTGTTGAGATGACGGTCTTCACAGCTCTCATCCCAAAGTCATAGTGGTCCTGGAAAAGGCACAGAGGAAAGAAACTATGTCATCAGATAGAGAAGCATCACCTAAAAAAGAGTAAACCTAAAAAAGAGTAAACCTATGCATGCACTCAGCAGGTAAGAAAAAAAAAATGAGAAAGTTATGCCTGTAGAACAATTCCTCCTTCACCAAAGTCTGTTCTTAGAATCCTTCAAACAACTAATTAGTCCTCAGCTGTACAGTCTATGAGTGAGGAAGATGAGAATAACTCATGATGAAAAATCCTAGATGGAAGGAAAAGCAGGCAGGAACGTTTGGCTCAACTGTCCTGCCACTGTAATCCTCTCTAGGATTTAAGGTGAATCCAAGTCCAGCCACAGGAGCAGAAATGAGAATTAGAAAGAAGAGAGGAAGATGAAGAATGGGTATGGTGACCTTTTTGAGATATGCTATCACAAGGCACCAAGAGAACCATCCAGGTACTCTGTGCGTAGGCTGAGAAAGTCTCACATTTAAAGAACATTCATGGACACTAAGGAAGGCACCTACCTGGGAGCTGAGCTGCTCTGACAATAGTTTGAATGTTGTGGTGATCTTCTTTGCAAGGACTTTGGCTTCATTAAACCCAAAGGAGTAGAGTGAGATCTCAGCAATCATGGAGTAATCCGGGACCATCATCGCCACAGGACGGAAGAGAGCCTGAACCATACAGATCCAACACAACGTCAAAACATTGTCATTTCTTGCTTTTTTCCCAGCAAACTGAAAAGGCTCAGCATCCATCCCAGACTGTTTAGAGGACACAGTATGAGTGTGCCTGGCACCTGTCAGTGTAGCATCCCTGCAGACTGCAATCTGAACAGTGCCATTTCCTTACACGTTGGCACCTGAACAGTTCCATTTCTAAACCTCAAAGTGATCCTAGAAACTTTCCAAAAGTGTCACACCCTAACCCTTGTCATAGACACACTGATGGATCCAGGTAGCATCCAGCACCTGTAATGCCCCTCTTCTTTCTTTCTGTGCAACCTGCCCTTCTCACCTTCAGGTTATCAGGCAGTTCAGTGCGCCCAGCATACCCCGGATTCATTGTGATGAAGACTGCACAGGATGGGACCAGTGGGATCTCTGTGCCTTCAAATATGAAGGATTCCACCTAGAGAATTAAAAATATTATCATCCTTGAAGAATAAAGCCTGACCTGCAAGCTAAATAATGTAGAAGAATCTTCCTAGAGGAGCACAATGGCTCTTAGTAGTTAAATTATCAAGCACAAACACACACAGCTGCCCACAACTGTAGTGACTCAATCTGGTCCCACTGCAGAAATCCAGTATTACCGGCAATACTTTTCCCTGTATAAAAAACTGGGCTCATGGAAGATTTACTGATAGGTTAATTTTTTTTTCACTCTTCAACAGACTTCTATCCCTTCAGCTGTAAACAAACGTCTTTCCATTTATTTTGCACTAGAGATCAGACCTGAATTAATTCGTGGCAAAGAGGGCAAAGAGAAACCTAAATCCTTTTTAAAGCTGTGTAGGTAGTTATTTCAGATGGGGGATAAAGTAATGCAGAAGAATTTACAGAGAGCAAGTTTCTAATTCCAAGCCAAAGTCAAGGAGATTCAGGTCTTAACCCTTCTGAGACTCCAGAGAACAAGCAGAGGCTGGCTGCTAGACTGGCTGACAGCTAAGTCTCCATTAAATCCAACAATTGACTTTACAATGCAACTCTGTGTGTGCTCAAATATGCATTTTTCTGCACATACTGGGTTTTGTGAATCCACCAAAGCTTGGTTAACATATTTAGACAAACTTGGTGCTGAGGAGCTCATGGTAGAACACTGACTGCCTTTATCACAGCTCCAATTTTTATCAGCTCAGTGGATCTGTGTCAGAGTGTCTCCCACACCAAAATCTGCTGGCACTGCAGCTCAAGATGAGATGTACTTCAGTCTGTGAGAGTGTGGGCAACTGTGGCAGCACAGACTAGGGTGAAGTTACATATTCCCCTGAGGATGCTGACTATGTAATGGCCTGGTATCATGTGCCACAGTCAGGACACTGTTCAAACCTCTCCAAGCTCAAGGATGTCTGTCTGAGTCGCCCCATAGCAGTGAAGCTTGCCCTCCATGAAGGTGTGTGCAGATGCAGGGAGTTGCCTGAACTAGCTCAAGTAGAGATTTTTTATGTCTGCCTTTGCATCCACATGTTCACTACATACCCTCTGCTGCTGTGCTTTCTGGATGGTTGTGATCTGCTGGGCCACCACAGACAGCACTTCGATATCGATGCGGTTGAACTCATCGAAGCAAGCCCAGGCACCAGAGCTGGCAAGGAAGGAAAAATAAAGGGAGTCAGGAACACCAAATAGGAGTAAACTTGCAGTCAAAAGTTCAGCTAGATTTAGAAGTTATAAATCCACATAGTGGGTAGGCAAAACAGAGACTAGAAGTGAACCCACAAGGCCCCTGATGTCCCATGGCAGGCAGTGACACAGCTACAGCATCCTGGTACAGAGGACACTCTCACTGTGCATCCCAGGCCATGTGATGAGTGACCATGGCAATATCTGACCCTGTAGCCTAGGACAAATTCTGCATGTTATAGATTTGAGCTTTAAAGAGGTGTCATGCTGAATTCCTGGTTTGCACCTGAGCTGTTAGTGTAGCACATACAATTTAGACAAATCTTAAGTTCATTTTTCAGAGTTTGGAAGACTATGTATAAAGCTAGAAACATGCATATGAGGAAGGTGATCTTCCCACAAGGCATGGCTTAAGAAAGAAGTTAAATTACTTACAAAGAAAACATCTGAGAAAAGAATATCAGCTTTTGTTGAAGTAACTAATTCAGATTCACCAGTGTGCAACAGACTAATTGGACCAGCTCTGTTTGAAATGTAGAGAAGAGAGAAGCCTCTCTGAGAGGATCCCTCAGGGTTTAGAGCAGTCTCTTTTGGCTGCTCAATTTTGAATACTCTCAGCAGATTCTCTTCTTCTTAAGATTAAGCAGCTTGTGGGCTGAATCTCAGCCCAACATGTATGATATTAAAATAAAGGCCAAAGCTGCAAACATTTGCACAGGTGGATTAGTGCAAAGCATTTTAATTTTGCCTTAAATGAACAAGGATCTCCTTTTATCTCCTTTTTTTTTTAATTGGATCAACTGCCCCTCCTTTCTGGCTGGAATTTTGTAACCTTGCTCATTCTGGAACTCAGTAACCCCCTTAATAAGGCTTTGCTTGTTCTTTTGGGCTGCTATGAAAAATACCCACCAATTCCCAGTGGTCAGCATCCCTGTATCCTACCCACTCCTCAATAATGACACACAGCATTTCACTGTACCTGGCTAGTCCCTTAAAAAACTTGCCCATTGCCATAAAGTCGAGTTGGTCAGAGCAGTTGAACACTACAGTTTGGATTGCCAGTGCTTTGCCCAGGTCTTTTGTTGTTTCTGTTTTGCCTGTTCCTGCTGGTCCTGCAGGTGCTCCTCCAAATTTCAGGTGCAGAGCTCCTGTAAGTGTCAGATAACACCTACAACAAAGAAGAGACCAGATGATGAAAAAAAAGCATTTGTACTACTGATTTCAGCAAGGGAGACATATGATCTATCCAGCTTGAGACAAGGAGGAATCCATCATTCATTATTCTACAAAACTGCTTAGATATGCAGCATTCTGCAAAGGAGTTAGAGCTACATGGCCTTGATTAGTATTCGTGGGGGCCTGCATGGATAAATCCTTCTGACACTGGCTACAAATTCACTCTCCAGAAAAAGGACAGTTTACAAAAGGGTAAAACTATTATTTCTGCTGCATAATCTAGAGTATTAGCTCCTATCTACTGGTTTCTAGAAGAGCTCCTTAGCTATCAGGTGGGCATTCTATATGAGTTAAGAGTACTACAATAAGAATGAGGAGAGTGAAAGCAATCAGTCTGAGCACTGATCACTAGGAATACAGTAGTAACCAATGCCAGGGTGTTCCTGTGCACTCATCTCAGGTAGTCCTTTACTGTACAAATTGATTCTATTTACATATATTAAGCTGTCAGGCCTGCATAGTCAGATTCTTGGTTTAAGCCTGTTCATCCAGTAGAAGTTGAAAAAAAAAAAAAGGAAGAGAAAAAACATGCACTTATTATCCAGAAAACAATGTCTTTACCTGTCAGTGAGGGGTGTGATAACCAGACGACCAGTGTTCCCCAGATACTCATAGCCATAGATAAACTCAGCATTGACTGCTCTGATGTACAGGTCATCCCGTGTCCAGTAGTACCTAATGATGAGAGAACATGATATCAGAAAGATAAACAGTGGCAGGCAGACAAAAGAGCAGCTCACAAATTCCAGAGTGCAGGTTTGGAGACCTGCATGTCAACAGATTTCACTCATGAGAGAGAAAAAGATAGGGAAACACAACAGGGAGAACAGGAGATCTCACAGGATCTGGGCTCAAGCATTGCATTCCTTGGGTAGGAACACACTCTTCCACGGTGAATCTCAAAGGTGTGGAGGCAGCAAAGTTAAGACCATGCCATGATCCCATTGGAAAGCATTTTACAGCCCCAGTGTCCCACGAGTTCTAGGTTCATTTCTTCTCTCAACACTGAACTCTAAACCTAAGGGCATCACGCAGCTGGCACTGAAATACAAAGCTCCATGGGTGGTCAAAATTCGAAAGATGTAGGAGCACCAATAATGTGGCAATGCCATGACCCTATGGGCATGCATTGTCCAGTCCCAGTGTCCCTGGAGTTCCAGGATCTTTTCCTCTCTCAACCATGACTCTGAAAACTAATGGCATCTTGGGTTGCTGAGGCTGAGGTGGACCACGGGTGGTCTAGATCAGAAAGATGTAGGAGCACCAATGCTGGGGCCCTGCCGGGATCATCTTGGCATGCCTTTTCCAGCACAAGTGTTCCTGGAGCTCTGCGCTCTTTGACTCTCTCAACCCTAACCCTAACCCTAACCCTAATGGAAGCCTGGCACTCTACAAAGGCCCTTATAACCAGAGCTGGCACAGGTTAAAAAGTGCCGAGTCGACAATGTTGGCACCCTGCTGTGATGCCCTTGCAGTGCCCTTTCCAGTGCCAGTGACCCTGGGGCTGTAGGCTCTACAGTTCTCAGAAGCCTAACCCTAACCCTCATGGCAGCTTGTTCCTGCTGCAGAGGTCAACATCACCATGTCTGGTTGGGATGAACAAAGGGTAGGCTGAGCAATCTTCGTACTGTGCCATGATCACCCTGCAATGCCTTTTCCAGTCCCAGCGTCCCAAGATCAGTAGGCTCTTCTCCTCTTGGAACCCTACCTCTACCCGCTACCTTCATGGCATCTTGTGCTACTGCTGAGATGCCCAGCTCCAGAAGAGGCCCAGACTCATACAGTGCAGTGTCAGCAATGTTGAGGCCCTGCCATGGTCTCCTTGCAATGCCTTTTCCAGCCCCAGTATCTCTGGAGATCCTGGCTCTGTGGTTTTCTGAATCCTTACTTGTAACCCTTAAGCAAGCTTGGGGCTGAGGCTGTGCTGCCCATCCCCATGCATGGCCCTAATCTGAAAGATATGGACGTGGCAATGTTGTAGCCACGCCATGATCCTCTTGGCATGCCTTTTCCAGCCCCAGTGTCCCTGGAGCTCTAGGCTCTTTAGGTTTGTCTCTATACACAAAGCAGGTGCCATCAAAACTAGGTCTGTCTCAGATGTCTTGAAAGTGGCCTCCTTAGTTGACTTCAATCCCACTCCTCACAGGGGTGTTATAAGCAACTCAGGACTACTCCTAATAGACTATGCAAATTCCTGTTTCCATTTGTAATGGACACAACTGATGGGTAAGGAGGACAGAGACTGGCCATGGAAGCCAGGTGAGGTTCAACAGCTGTGCTTTTACCTGAGCTGGGAGATCCACTCGAAATCATTCATGCTCGTTACATTCTCCTCAATCAGCTTTGCTGCAACATCCTTGGCGTGGACCTCGATCACAATGAGAGCTGACAACACTGCTCGCTGCATCTTGGACAGTCTGCCACGGACCAGGGCGACCAAATCGCCCAGCTGGGCAGGGAAAAGAAATCACTCCAAAGCAATCCATTCTGTACCCACACAATGCAATCAAACCCAGGGCATGCTAAATCTCAGACCACAGGCTGTGTCCAGGCATCTTCTGCCTCTTATCAGAGATACAAATGAATGCTCAGAAAGCAAATACTACTCAGGGCTGGCTCAGGGTTAACTTTTGCCTACAGCATTACCATGTTGAGGTGAAAAGAATGAGTTAGAGCCACCATGAAGCCTAGAGTTAATAAGTCCCAGGCATTTGGTGTGATTAAATGCACAGAACTCATAAGAAGGATGCAGTTTCATCTGCTGTCCACCACTTCAGTTCTTCACCTTTGGCTTCTTGGGTAACTCTGGAGAAGTTATCTTTCACCTTGTTATTGTCTTCAGATAATGATCATAATACCAATCCTGTGTATTATTTGAAGTTTATGATCCTAATGATTAAGAAGATAACCTGTTTTTTCACCTGTTTTGAACTGTGTTATGCAAAACTGTGTCTCTGTTTCACCAATAGTATTGTTCTGGCTGTATTTACAATTTTTCTAAGGTCTGATGATTGAAAAGTCTCCATGTGGCAAAATCTCACCCTTCCATTCATTCTCATACCTGAGTACTCAGCTGTGGGTAAAGCCTGGTGGACAAATCTCCAGCTTCCAGAGCTTCAGACACTTCCTTTGTCCAGAAAATCTGGCAGCCAGCAATGACCACTTGGCCAGGCCATTGCAAGACCCATGAGGTACGTGGAGTCTTAAAACAGAAAAAAATAGAGGTAAGAAAGAGGGGAAAACGGTGGTAAGAAAATGACTGATGGATTCATCTATTTATTTCTATGTCCTCTTGCTTTGAGATGCATAACTGAAAAATAAGAACTGGGTTCTTGTGTGAGAGGCCTTCCTTCTTTGTTTTTCTCCCTCCAGTTGCTGAGAAGAAATCTTCAGGCACAGGCTCTCTGGGCACTGGGTACAACAGGTAACTTCTCTCCACTATGCCACCTGCAGTACCCAGTTACAAGAACCCAGCAGCAGGTGAAGACCAGGGATCTGCGGGAATCAAAAGAATGTTTCCCCTTCTCCAGCCTGTTCTAACTTTCCTACTTTCAAATTTTCAGCATAAAAAACAGTAACAGAAATATCTGAGGCCTCTTTATTTTTAAGCCTCCCTCCCTAGATTAGAAATGTCAATTTTTAAATTCAGAAACCAGAGCCAAGATGCATCCACTACACACCGACTGAAACCAACAGTTCATGTGCCTTGGCTACTCTAAGCAGCCCCTAGCACACTGTATGAGACATGAGAGCTGAAATAGAAGATCCTTATAAAAGAGGAAATAGTCTGGAGAGACGAATAGATATGGATTCATACAGGGTTGTTCTATGCTATTGGGAAGCTGTGAGGGTGTGTGCAGGGTTTGTATTCTGCTGGACCATTAGCTTCTTGCTCAGCTGCCCGTTCTGCACCTGACAGACACACAACTGGATTAAAGGCTGTATTTTGAAAGTGGAATAGAAGACAATATCCTAGTAAAATACATCCCAAGTACATCAGCCCCATCTCTGGTGACCTCTACAGCAAGCCTAGAACCAACACATCAGAGACCTGCCAGTCTGTGATAAAACTCTTACCTCTGGATAAACACCAATTGATTTTTCTATGTTGTCCCGTATACTGGCTTTCATGGATTTCTCCACTTCCAGCAGCCAGTCCTCCACATTTTCAGTGGGATAGATGGGAGTAAACAGCTTCACCTCTTCTGCGTCAGCAGAGTACATGTGTGTGATCTGTAGGTCTTCCTGGAACTTCAGCTAATGGAAGACAGACAACAGGAGATATGAGTGGAGGATTTCCTTTCAATCCCTGCCTTCCTGCCCCTGGGGGACAGCCAGCCGGTACCAGTGTTTGCTCATTATAAACCTAGTGCCAAACTTGGTTGTCAGTAGTGATAACAAAGTGTGCGACAGACGTGCAAAATGACCTCTCCAAATAATGGAAAATGATTGTACGAAAACAAGAGATTCACATCACTGGTGTGACTTGAGTGAAGCAAATCAAATTATAGGTAGGATGAACATTTCTCATTGCCTGTCTAGGATTCAGACCCTTGACTCCTGCTCAATTCTGTAGATTCAAATCATTTCCCTTGAGGTCACAGTGCCTGGTTTTAAGAGTAAAATTTTAACAGCTTCTCTGGTGCCCCAGCATATCACTGAAAGTCCCCTTATTTATTCCAATGGCTTTGCACCATGTTTCCAGTTCAATTTCCTTTCTATTTTTCCAAACTAATGACTAGGAGATTGGTTTTACTGTCTGAGTATTGCGGTGGTATGAGCTGTGACTAGCTATGGAGTCTGAACTCTATCAGGAATAACAAAGAGGAAAAATAGCCAGGTTAACTTCAGCTCCTAAGTAGGGATGAAGGCAGAAGCTTAATTCAGTTCAGGCTTGTTCAGTCCTTGCCCCTTCTGAGGCTGTCAGCAGGAGTGGGATTCCATCATACTAACCAGGTGCCTGTGAGTAGACACCTAAGTCAGAGCTATTTCTCTTGGCCTTCATGGTGGGATGAACAGACATCTCCAGAGGGAATGTCCTCTCCTCCTGAGATGGGCATCTAAGTGATTTTCTCTAAGTTGTCCTTTGCAGATGCCTATTTCCCCACCATTGTCTGAAGGACAACTACGGGTGCCCAGTTCATGGGCAGATGTCTGGCTTTGAAATGTCTAAAGCAAGGTTGCTTGAATCCCACTCCAGGACAGGCAGCACCTTCCAATGCCTCCGTACAATTACTGGTTCCCAGGAGACACATTTCCACACAGCAGAATGTGAACACTCCTCCAGATCTCAGAATGCCTCCAAGTTCCCATGATACAGCTTTCCAAAGGTGGGCCAAGCCACTCGTGTGCTTGCCTTGCCTACCTGTGCAATGTTCTCAAAGCACTTGTGGAGGTGAGGTTGTACAGCAGTGGGGTCTTTTGTCTGAGACAGTATTTCCAGCAGTTCATCATCTGAAAGGAAGTAAAACCTACAAACACAGAGAGAGGCAGGAGAGGAAGCTCTGTTTACTGGACCATTAGGGGCTAAGTCCTGACAAGACAGGGAACAAGCCTTTTGCTAAAGACACTGTTTCCAACTGCTCACTGATCTCTTTGTGTTTGCATAGGAGATGAGCAGCCACAGTCCAGCCATCTCCCTTTCTGTAGAGACAGACTTCTCTCTTTGCAGAAGTCATTCATTCCCAAGCAAAGGGGTTTAAATGAGCATCAAAGAATAGAAGTATTCCTTCAGAAATAAGAGACAAAGTTACTCAGAAGTTTTCATTTTACCCCACCCCTTCTATACAAATCCTGAGGCACAGATAGGCAACGATGCTACCAGATTGCCCTTAACTCACTACATTTGTGTGTGCCTGTTTTCTCCCCATCAGATGGCAGCATTGAAAGGCACAGCTTTGCTTATGTTTGCAGCCCATTAAGAAATCCTAAGCTTAGATGTTTTTTTCTTTCTTGGCAGAGTGGACTGGAGTGAGCCTCTCCTTTTGTATTTTCCGAACCAGAGACCTGTGGTCCAGCACACTGAAATTTGGAGTTACCTGGGAAAAGCGCCTCTTTTTGTCTCCAGATATTCACTCAGTCCTTTCTGCACAAGTTCAAGTAGTTTGTTACAATTTTGCAGCTTCCCTAGTAGCTCTGGATCAGGGCACAAAGAAATCACCTGGAACAGAATGGGTAACAGAGTGCATCAGTATTCTGAGCATGTGGAGATAAGGCAGTGGAGATAATTGGGTTGCCCAGCGATGCTACTGATAGGATTTAAATGACTCATTCACAGGAATTCACAGGGATCTGGAGAGGTGTGAGCTTTATGGGCAAGGAGGGGAAACAGCCCTGATGAAGACAAACACATTTCTGGGTACCCCTAAATACCAACATTTGTAATATGGAATACAAGTGGAGTCCTGGGAAGTGGAGACTGGAGAACAGAAGAGAGCAGAGCATTGCTACCAGGACACAAAAACAGGCAAAACAAACTGCTTTAAAAAACTCAAAGAGTCAGTCTTGAGGAGGAACTACCTTATGGATTACAACCATAGCAGGATACAAGAGTCATAGGAGGCAGGGAGTCTGTTGAGGAGGAGGAATCTGGTGGGTTTGGGAGCTTGGTGTAAGGCACTACAGGGAATGTCTCTGTCCATTCAAACACCAGAACAAAAGGCCAAGTTCCAGGAGAAGAAACCCAGCAAAATGTCCTGGGCAAGGCTACATGGTTAATACAGCACTGCTCATGTCCACACCATTACAAAAAACAATGACTCAAAGACACAGTCCGTGTGTGAGCACAGCTCCAAGGGATACCTGCACTGGCTTTCATCAAGGCACATACCTCAGGGTTTTTATCAGCATTCTTCATAATATTCCTCCAATCCTTATCCACGGTGTTGTAGCGCTGGCTTTCCAAAGGGAGCTGTCTTTTGATGTCCTCTGATCTAAAGATGGGCTCCAAGTAGAGCCAAGAGCGCTGACAGTTCAGCCACTCCTCTAGGACATCCTAGATGGAAGCAAGAAGAGGATATCAGGACACCATACTATGAACCCATTCAAACTGTGCACCAGAATGGGTTTAAAAAAACAAGAAAGAGAAAAAGAAAAAAAGAGGTGATGCTGCACTTAGACTTTTCACACCTCTAAAATCTACCTACAGAGTCAGGAGCTAGAATTTCATTCTCAAATAATTAACAACTCCTGGCACTCCCCTTTCCAGAAGTTCTGCAACTTTTCTCTTGCAGCATTGCTATTTTGCTGTCAGAGTCCTGCTGGATGCTGCTGGTTTGATGAACAAGTGCTGGCACAGTCTGCCAGATCCTGCTTAAACAGCAGTCTTCCATGTGGTCTCCCACACTGAGATGTGAACAATTAGTATGGATTTCACAGGGTTTGGAAGAATCTGTGAGATCCACTTAGTGTAGTATGGTTAGAGGGACCAGTAAGACTATTCAAAGCAATGGGCAAGTTCTGGCCCCCCAGAAGTCGCAATAGGCAGCAAAAGAACTGCACTACTTCACTAGAGTCAGAGGCCCTATTCTTTCCTAAAGGCTGATACTCTCTTGCTAATTGTCCTTCGAGTTCCCCAGCAGCAACTGCACAGTGTCCACGTCCAAGCACGGCAGCACAGCCCAGCTGCCTGCCTTCACCACACGTGTGTGGGTAAAAACCAGTACCTGTGTCATCTTCAGCTTATCTTCCCACATGTTCATCCTTTCCTCAAAAGGTTTCTTGAAGGGTGAGAAGGACATGCTCTGAACCAAGACAATATGATCATCTAGGAGCTGAGAAATGTCATCGGTGCTTTTCAGAATAAAGGTATTTGTGTCTTTGTAAAGCATCACAGTGAACAACACAGATTTCCATTCACTCTCTATCTTGTTGAGTGCCTGGAAAAGAGGGACAAGCAATTTAATTTTCAGATACAACCTGTGCAAATGGTTATCCCAGCTTCCACAACTCTCTTAATGCCACTGCCTAGAAAATGACAGATTTTTGCTCTTGGATTCCACGGGAAACTGCAGCTGTGTATTTTATGCATGACACACTCAGCAACAGCATATTTCCTGTGCATTGCCCACAGGTTTAACACCTCAACACCGGTGCTGAAACCAACACCTTGAGGGGAAAAAAATGGCATTTTCACCTTTAGGCCCATTTATGCTACTAGATGCACAGAGGCTGCCAGCAAGGGGTCTGTTAATGACTACACTTAATGACGGCTTTGTCAAAGGGGAAACTGTCCATTTGGAACTCACCTGGGATTTCAGAGAACAAGAGCTGCCAGAAAGTCAAGACCATCTTAGGTCACATCTGAACTAATGAACAGCAGCTGAACCATCTAACTTATGAACCTCTGGAGCTAGAAAGTTTTCCCTGCACATTTACTGGTTTAAAAGATTTGCTATCTCTGTTTCCAGTCACAGCTAATCCCCCCTGACTTAACATTTGAATAGCAGAGTGCAGACAATCAATTTATTTAAAACTTAACCAGTCACTAATCCCACAATAAGGAGCGAGACCCAAGCAGTGAATCAACGTAACCACAAGGCAGTGCTCTTAATGCTACAACTGAAATTCCATACAAGATGGAATAGGTTCTTCTAATGTGTGAACTCAGTTGTGTGGCCATTGTTCCCCTCTGCAAGGGCAGCAACCTTTTCACTTGTGCTGCAGAATGTGTCTAATGCTCTGGGACAACAGGAACATCACCCAAGGCAATGACTGCCTGCTCAACAGAAACCTATTTGAGAAGCAACCAGAGATACAGCAAGTCCTCTCTCCTCACACTCTCGATGGCGTATTCCTTGCTGGCTGTCTCAGCTACTTTGAGAACACTCTCCATGTGGTCCTGCAGGTTCATTTCCAAGCAGCGACCAAATGTCATGCTGGGGTCCAGCTTGATATCGGCGTTAATCTGGTTCGACAGCATCTCCCAGTGCCGGCTCCTCATGCCAGGATTGCGCAGCCCTTGAATTAAGGGCACATACTGTTTGAAATCTTCCATCTTTTCTCGAAAGTCCAGTGCAACACTCTGGCAGTCTTTCAGGGAGAAAAACAGAACAACATCAGCAACAACGGCGTGCGAGGAAGGAACTTCTTGAAGTTCCTTATGGAACTTGCCTTAAGGAACTTCCAGAAGTTGTCTAAGGCCTGATGTGTGTGTAGTCACAGGGTATGGGGTAGGTAAGAAGCAGGAGAGAGCACTGGAAAATGCAGGTTGAAGTAATGAGGATATGAAGGCTCTCTCTCTATGGCCACTAAGCCAGGTTTCAAGCCCACTCCTAGAAGCAAATCTGCCTATTATCAAAAGCCTGTTACAGGCAAGCCCATGCTAAGCAGAAGTGTGACTTAGGCTAGAGCTCACCAGAAGAAGAAAAGCAGACAAATTTAACTCCTGATATGGACTGAAGCATGATCGTCTGCCAGTAGATATTTTAGAAGCCCCAGTCATCATTCCAAGATATTCACTTCTTAACAAGACTACATTGTAAGTTATCTCGTACCACAGCTCAGGCCATCCTTAGTAGAAGATGGACACTACGGAGCTAGAAGTAGGATGGGATCCCAGCCACCTCTGGAAATGGAAACTGTGCAGGAGAGGCACTGCCAGCCTATGGTCATGCTAGAGACAAGTGTAGTTCTGCCTTATAGGAAGGACAAAGTGAAGGAAAGAGCTTTTCTCTCTAGGAGCATCCTGAAAACCTCTGTCTCTGCACTGTTCACATCCTGCCCTTTTTTCAGCTTGTGCCACTGTGAGTAAAGCAATGAGTAGACAAAGAACATAGGATGTGCTTCCTTTCCAAAATCTGGTTACAGCATGTGCCTCCTTTTATTGCACCCTGCATGGTTGCACTGCATGCTCACAGCAACGATGTGACCACCTCACACTCCCTGCTGGGTATATGCAAAGACAAGTCAGACACAAGGACAAAACAAATATATTACCAGGTATCAGGGAGTATTGCAATGAATATGAGCAGGTATTCTTAGTATTTCTGTTTATCATAATGATTCATAGTTACTCACGCATCCACTCATCACCTCCTCCATTGGGGCTGATTCATGGCATTGTTTAAGAGCAAGTTCAAGTTAAAAAGGATGAATCAAAAATCACCCACAGCAAAATATATTTCAATCTAAGCCATCTGGCAGGAGATTTTAGAATTAGCTCTAAAGAATGACCAACAGATCTCTGAGAATCAGGGAATGAGAAGTTAAGCTACAACTGAAGTCTCAATTTCAGCTTTATTAGGAAAAATGGTCAAAAGACCTTTGTCTGAATTGCAATGTCTGTGTGTAACCATCTAAACTTTATACGCATTCAGGCAAGAAGGGAAATTGTTATTATATCGCAGAGATCATTTCTAGATTTTACAATTTCATTTTACTCATAACAAAATCAAGACTTCTTCTGGCTTCCCATTAAATTCATTGGCCAATAGAGAAAATAAGATTGGCCAAGAAAACAGCACCTGGAAGACCCAGCATCAAATTCCCTTGCTGCCTGACTTGCACAAGGGCTTAAACCCACATGTCTAGCCAGTGGACTATATAGTAATCCTCTGTGACTAGCCTGGATTATTGCTCTTTAAATATATATATATATATGAGTAAATACTAAGTGTAACATCAGAGGGTGGCTTTTATTTCAGTACTGTCTTGAGAATTAGGCACAAAAGGGATTTGCAGCTCAGTAGTTTCCATGCCAAGATGGTACTTCAAGCAGCTAACTAGTATCTAGATGTGAATCATCATAGTTTCAGGAAAAAAAGTAGAAAATAACTTTGTTAGCATTTTCCCAGCTGTCTCTAATACACACGTGACATCCTGACAATCCCTCTTTAGAGCACTCTGTGACATGCCTCACATCAAAATGCTGATATGCACCAACTTCCTTTCCCCAGACTGTTTATCTACCTGGTGAATCCTTGAACTGCTTCACGCATCTCTGCATTGTCTTAACAGAGTCAGTGACATTCTTTTCTAGCTCCTCAGCCTCAATTTTAAGGAGAGAATCATTCATCCAGCTCTCATTCCACTTTATCCAGTCTGACACTGTAGTCCAGAGATCACAGTACGGCTGGAAGTCCTTAGCCATCTTGGGCAGCACACTGTACTTTGGAAAGAGATTAAAAACAAGCATAAGCAGCAAGTTTATTCACCTCCGAATTACAGCTTACACATCAAAAGGCCAAAAAAACCCAACTCTTTTTTGAATCTGAAGCTAGCAATGAGAAAACATATATTCGAAGAGGATGTATCCGACTACCTTCTCCTGGGACAACAATATAAACTCCAAGGGAGAGTCTGCACCACATGTGTGGCATGGAAAGCACTCTACTTGCATTTACGAAAGCTCTCCTGTAGAATGAGGAGATTTTGATGGGCAGGCCACACACAATCAGTGAAAGCATGCACCACACATCATATCGAAACCTGGCTCCTTAAAGGGAAGGAGAAGTAATTACAGACTGAAGGGTAGGAAAGGATCATACGAACTCCACTTCTGGTCTGCAGCCAGACTTGGCTGGATGTAGATGACAATGACTCATTGGCAGCTGAGCAGCTACAAGCAAAATGAGTGTTTGCAACTATATAAACTGTTGCCTCAGGAGAACACCACGCTCCGAGCCCAGCCAGCTGCCAGCACCCACTATGCAACAACTTGCATTCACGCTCTGTAGATCTGCAGCAACAACCTTACAGAAATGGATGCATCCTAACTGCTGCCTCAAGCCCTTCCCCAATCAATTCCTCCTCATTAACATCCCTCGGATGTCACTGTGGGCACACAAAGCCTCTCACAGAAGTGGCAATATCAGGCCCTGAGCAGCCTTCCACATTTGCCTGGGATCAGCTCTTCTGCAGCACAGTGAAGCAGTGTGGTCATTCTACAGGACTGAGGAGGAGCTCCCCAGATAAACCAAAACAGCATGAACGATTCCTTCCTGAGGAACTATGATTCATTATTTGCTCTACCTACCATGTACAAATCCCAACAAAGACCAGAGTCCTGTGGGTACAGGACCTGACACTTACATCGGTAACTTTGATGCCAAAGAGTCTTTCCCTGTTGTTGTAGAGAACTGCCAAATCCTGAAGCTCCTTCAGCTGCTTCCGGACCTCCCTTGCATCATCAGCCAGCTCATGGGCTTGGTTAACATCTGACTGGATGGAAAAGCCACCAACAGTCAGCTGGAAGAGAAAAGCCAGGCGTAAGATGGGACTCTAAAGCTGAGTGCTGCTTCTAGACATCTCAGCTTCCCAGTATGCTCTGTGTTACATTCCAAGGCAAGATTTTTATGCTCACAATTTCACCTCCCCCAAACCAATTCCACTTCTGTTTAGACCATGATGAAAGTGGTGAAGAGAAGGAATAACCACTGGTCAGGTGGATGAAACTGCAAATGTGATGACCAGCTGCTTGTCTTCTTTGTGACAATAGTTAATCCCTGAGGAATAGGACCAATAAGTCTGTCTGAATTTATACTGCCATTTGCTACAGAATCTGTAAAGTGCAAATTATAGCTCCACTAGTCACTCTGTTTCCAAGAATTATTTAACAACACATATCTAGAGCTTCTCTAATAAATTTTTTGTTTTGTTTTAGTGGCCTGGGTTTGTTTGGTTTGTTTGGATTTTGTTTTGGTATTTTGTGTGGGTTTGTTTTTTGTTTGGTTGGTTTTTCTTAATTCAGTGTTGTGGTATTATCATTTTGGGAACCTATTTCCAAGATAATCTAGGTCAGTGATTACACCTTTCTAAGATGGCTTTTTTTTCCCTGTATTTAAGAGTTTCTTAGGAAACTCAGAACTGTTTTAGCAAAAACCAGAGGTATTTCAGCTTCAAAACTCTGCAATTATTTCAGGGTCTTTTCCCACAAGGTAAGTTCCATGGCTGAATGCTGTATTTTCCCCCTTGATGGCAGCGCATCATAGGAGATGTTCTGCAGGGAACTAAGTACACAAGAAAGAAAAAGAAGGTACACGTGCTGCCCAAGCACCAAGAATCTGAACATTGTATAAACACCTTCTAATGAAAAATGGGTATTTCTGCAGAGTATTGTCTTTCACACAAAAAGGAAACTCTTAAGCAAAAGCCAACAAGAAAAAAAAGGGAGGGTGTGTTAATTTTTGGTCTAACAAGACGTTGATCTCAAAACTAATCTGAGTAAAATCTCATCTGAACATTTCCCACCTGGCTGACCACAAGAGCTTCGAGACTCCCTTGTATCGACAGTTCATTGTCAGGGGCTTAATACCTGCATATCGTCCAGTTTTTCTTGAAATGAATTCTGATCCACAACCTGCATTTTGCGAAATTTTTCTTCATCTTCCACGTGCTGGAGCCGAATGGACTCTGTTTCCATAGACATTTTCAGGGGCCAGTAACTGGCAGCCCACCTGCACTCACATGACACAAGAAAACAAACAGGACAAAGAAATAGGAGAAAGAGAGAAGCTTTTTGAGCATATGTTTGAAATGCTGAAAATAACAGAATGAGAAAGCCAAATCCCACCAAACAAGGAAGCTTTACAACAACAGAAACACATGTGGTTTCAACAAAACATTTTTTTCCAGCTTGTCTTGTTGATATGCAGGCCTTGTGACTAGCCTATTCAGCTGGAGAGAGCTGGGGAGAAGTGGAGGGCCTTTTTAAAAGGAACAAATCCACTACATTGCTGAAAAGCTAGGAGACAGCAAAATAACAGTTGGCATCCAGAGGGAATGTCTGTCTTTGAATGTATTTGCAAGGAACTGAAAAAAAATGGGGTCAGAGTCTCGGCTTATGGCTTTTCAGGGCTACTGAAAAAGCCAGTCTCCTGTAAAGCAGGGCAGTGAGGGGCCAGCGTAACCCAGATACAAGGAAGCCCTGGATTCTGCAGAGTGCCCTGGGGAGAGCGTTGTAGATCTAGGAAAAGCTGCACAAAGTGGCTGCTCATGGCAAGGCAGATTTCTTGCTTCTTGTTCAACCATAACCACCCATTACTGACTCCATCCAGACCCTCAGCCTGTGTGCAACGCCAGGTACAAGGTTTGCACATTACACTGGAGGTCACACCCCTCCCAGCACCTGGGGATGCAGCCATCTCCTACTAGTCCTGCCTGTGCCAGGCCTGGGCAGTGGGAATACAGCCACACCTGTGCCAAGCTGTCCTGAGACCGAGCTGCTTTCCTGCAGCTTCTGTGGGGTTTTTGCACCCTGCGGAGACTCACTCAGGTTGCAGACATACTGCACCAAATACATGTCATATGAGAAGTGCTTCCCAGGCTGAGGAGACTTTAGAAGGCTTGTAGCTTTATTTGTGAGCTGACTCTGCTACTGGGGCATAGTCAGGCCCCAATCTGAATAGTAAAACTAAGAAAAGGCTGCTCGGAGAAGAAGTGCAGTAATAATAAGGGTTCAAACTCCTTTTTAGTCCTAAGAAAACCCTGGGAGTGTTCCTATCTTGAAAATGTTCATTTAGTTTCAGACACAGACTAAACTGTGCACTTTGAAACCTTGCATACATCTCAAAAAGACTGCAAACCAAGTCACCCAGAGAACCCAGAGAAAAGGGCTTTACTATGTTAAACAGGTTAATAGCTACCAGTTTGCTTTGCCCCAGGCCAGAAGGCAGCATGAACTCACACTTCTTGACTACAAACTTCATTTCAAGAATTCAGTGCTCATATAGCCTGAGAGACACTTAAAAGTTCTGCAGGAGCCCTTGATAGACACATGGCCCCTGAAGCACTGAGAATGGTAATTGCTGCAAAGAGTCCCACTTTGACAGTGGGAGAAATGCCTTGTGCTCACTTGTCACTGAAATCTTCATCAGTAAGGTTGTAAAGGAATTCCTCCATGACCTTGTAATCTTCCATGACTTCCTGAATCAGTTGCTGCACAGGGTGAGAGAAAAAGACAAAGAGTAGACACCTTTAGACCATGCTGATTCCAAGTCTCTGGTGTACACCTCATTTTCATGAGGTGCCTTTGAAGAGCGTTAGTCACACAAGCTTAATGTGATGTGGGCTGCCTCTGTGCTGTGTGAACAGTGGGAATGGATTTGCAACCCCTTGTTCTGCGAATGATCATGCCATCATCACCCTCTGTTCTATGGGAATGAAAAGAAGTGTGACCTAGTGGATAAAGTGCCGGATAGAAATTGCGTGTTTTAGGTTATCCTCCAGGTTCCCTCATTGGCATGGACAAACCAGCTTACAGCTTGATGCCTTTGTTCCCCATTTGTTCAGCTGGGAAAAGACCTACACTTCAAATAACTTTGAAATAACTCAGTACTAAAATGTCCTATTAGAAGAAATACATTATCAGCAGTTTGAGCATTGAGTAACAGAAAAATTTTCTTGAAAACGGCATTCATTTTTAGAAGACAGGTATTCAGTACACAAATGCAGAAGGGATCATAAAGGCGGTAAAATACATACATAAGTATTTTAGGCAAGATTTTTAACTGCTATTTTGTTTTGCAAAGATATTTAAATTTGAGATATGTGTATTTAAAAATACAAATCTTAGGAATGATAAAAATACAAAGCCAGGAACCCTGTGGCATTACACGCAAAGGCATTCAAGTAAAAAAGATGGAGTTCTGCTTCTGAGACACCACATATTGCATTGACAAATTTCCTCCTCACGTCCCCTGATGTCCCTGGCCAAAGGAGAGCATGCCCTACCTCCTGCACTGCCAGCTGCTCCGGCACTCCCTTCAGCCAGTCCCGCAGCTCAGTCAGCTCCTCAATATTCTTTGGTTTCTCATGCATTTTGCTGCTGACGGTTTCATACGCCTCACAGATCTACAGGAGCACACAGAAAAGACCATCAAAAAGTCACTAATTGCTAATAGACAAACAGGAAAACCTGCCATGATCCACCCACTTCCCATTCTGAAGATGGTCTAAGTGATGAGTACACAGCCCTCTTCTGTCTTTTTCTCTTCACAGTCTTTTTCCATCCGTCTCATTTGAGCTCAAATGGAATGAGACTGCCAAAAAAAGAGGAAGAGGAACTCAGGTATGTAGTGGAAATGATGATAATAACAGACTTAGACAATCAGATAGCAGAGGCAAATGCCTGTATTTCAGTTACCCTCAGAGCAAGCAGAAAGCTTCCAGTTGTCTACTAGACACATCTTTTCAATTAACCAATAGGCTTTTGTAAGGTGGCAAGGTCTTGAAGAATTTCATCTCAAGAGCTACAGCTTTGAGGCATGTAATTTATTAAGTGTATTTAATACTTGATTTGGTTGAGTCTGCATATCTCTCCTATAATTTTAATTTTGAATAATCAGCCCAATGCGATTTAAAAAATATCCTCATTAATGAGGCCTTAGTTGCTGCCTTTTGGCCATTTCACAAAAAGACAGAAATTTCAAAAACAGAAGGACAAGACAAGACACAGACAGACAATCCATTGAACCAGGTAACTTACTTTCTGCACCTGTGAATGGAGGTTTTTAGCCAGCATGTCCAACATGGAAGTGGCAAGTGCTTTGTGTTTTTCTGACAGGTTTTGCCTAACATATTGTATCCTGACATGGAAGGGACCAATGACAATAGAATTAGGTAGAAAGCTGTCCAAGCTCTCCTTTTCAGACAAGTATGTGTTTACTATATCCATCACCTCCTGGACAGGTGGAAATTGCTCTTCATAGTCTCTGTAAATTAAAACACCAACAAAAATGGCAATGTAGACCTTTAAGAATATTTGAGCATCCAGGCTGTTTGTGTCCACTCAAAGGATCAAGACATGAAATTAATAAGGTAAATGTTTACACAATAGGTGTGGAATGGAATAAGAGCACAAAATATTTTAGCTGCAGAAAAGGAGTAGAAGAAAGAGATGAAAGAGGAAATATGGCAAGAAGAGAGGGAGAAACAAAATAAAAGCACTGATGTAAACAGAGTAAGATCAGGAGGCACTTCAGGGGAGGGTAGGCACTTCAGTGTGTTCTGGGGAGAGACAGGAATTTGTCAGATGGGATTTGCAAATTGATTAAGCTGGAATAACAAAAGAGAAAAAGGGCTTCATTCCCACTGTTTGGAGAAAACATGAGACCTAAATAGAAGTCCATTAAAGTAACAGAGGCTAAAGGACAGCATAGGTGCAAAGAGTTTCGGCAGTGAAAACAATGAGGTTGAAACAAAAGAAGGCATTACTTTCTACAGAATCTATCAGCCTGAACAGACACTATATGAAGGAGGTCAGAGTCAAGTATGCTAGCTGGATTCTCAAACAGGATGATTCATTTTTAGGGCCATTAATATCTCCAATTACACTGACAAACATGACAGGAATGTGACTGCTGTCAGAGGCAGGAAGACATTCCCAGTGCTACCACCAGTGGACCGTCACCCATGGCTGAAGGCAGCCTCTGACAGGGGCTAGTTCTCACATTTGAGGCACGTGGTCTCAGAACAGGCCTCATACTCTCACGCACATCCACACAACAGCTTCCACAAAGGCTTGTAATTCGGGTCAGAGGGGCTTTGTCAGAAGCCACTTACTTTAGGAAGTACTGGATGTCATTGTTACTTATCTCTAAGAACTTCTCGTATTTCTTGCCATAGGCTTGGAGAGGGATCCGAGTCTTTTGAATGGCAGAGCGCAGAGCCTCACGTAGCTCTTCCACTTCTGGCTCATGCAAGCCCACTGATTCCAGCATAGGGGTGCCTGTGATATCCATGTTCTCCAACACATACTGGAAGAGGAAGGAGAGAGGTCTTTCAGGACCAGCAGAGCTAACACTGCCTCCTCAGGAGAGGAGAGGGACAAGGCAATCCCTGCTGGCACCTTTGGGAACTCATGCAATCCATACTTCTACTCTGTGTCAGGAATGGTTCTATCAGTTTTATGTTGCCCCCTCCTCCCCAAAGAAGCCAGATCTAGGGAGCCAGGGCTTTCACAGTAGCAGACAGAAGGATGCAAATGCAGAAGAGATCTGCATCAAACTGACAGAACTGGAAGCAGTGCTATTTCCTTTATGAGTCTGCTTTTACCAGTCACCATGCACTCAGGGCAACCAGAGTGTCCATGTGTCCACAGAACCTGCAGCACCAAAGCAGAAACAACAACCAGACAAAATAGCTACAAGGTTGGGGAGACTGAAGAAATCCTATCATAATAGAACTGCATTAGCACAGTGCTGTGCCCAGATTAATTTAACTGAATTCCCAACTACCCACTTCTGCACCTCTTTCCCTCAGTACAATCTCAGGGGTGTCTATGCTGAGCTGCAATGCACTGACACATGCACAGCTGTATCACTGTTGATGCAGAGGAGTTCACCTGCTCCAGCTGTGGGATACTGTGAGTCACCAGGATACCCTTGTCAAACAAAGTAATGAGGGAGGTCTCCAAGCTCTCCACAGAGGGGTTGAAGATGATGCCACTGCTGTCTAGCACGAGGTCTGTTACAACGAGTGGATTTCTTTCAGGCCTGTGGTGGGAAGAGATAAGAAAGAACAGAGATGCTTTTGAGACAATGACACACAACTGTATTGCTCTGATGCTGATACTGAAACAACTCCTGGATAGGAAAGGAAAGCAGAAGAGAAGAGGACTGTTTCATGCAGATGAAGCTATGAAATACTGTGTTCTGAATTTACCAGTAAAGACATTGGGAACTCTTTTCTATCAAAGGCAAAGGAAGCATCAATCACGACATATCAGGAGCCCCAAGAGTTATAACCTTATCTTGAGAATTGGAGCTGCTTTAACTAAAACTGCAGATGCTCTTCAAAACAGGCATTCAGTATCTCCAATACACTCCTAAAATGCACCTTCTGGAAGTTATATTAATATATCCCCCAATCTTGCATGTGACCAGCATGGCTCAGGATCAGTGTGAAGTCAGTGTTAAGACTTCCACTGATTTAAAGGTAAAAGGCCTCGTGTGAGTGGCATGCTTTTTTCTTTCTTCTGGTTTTCCATTTCTAAACGTTCCTCCTTTAATACCACAAAATACAAAAATCCTTAAATCAATACCCAATGGAATAAAATTCTAGGCACTGAGATAACCTTAATTTGGCATTCTTTAGAATATCCCAGGCCAGATCCTACTTCTGAGGTTTCATATAACAATGGAATTAAGCAGACATGCCTCCTGGTATTCTTCTTCCTGGCATCCATTAAAAATCTACAGTTTGCTCCTCCAAGAATGCTTGAGGTGGCTGATGTTTAGAACAGTACATCCAAAACAGCAGACCTTGGTTCTCATGGGTTGCCCCATATCACTAAGAGCAGCTTGAAAGCTGTACTAACAGAGCAGCCAGCTCTGTGTCATTCTTTCATACTCCAGTGAACATGTCAGGTGGAGGACTGGGGGAAGCAGTCCAGCCTAAAGCCCCCATAGAGAGTAAAGCTTGCTTGCAGAACAGTAGTTAGAAAGATAATAGCACTCCACTTTTCTGCTCTTTCCATCCCTTTTCTATTTTTTTCCCCCTTTTCTTACATGTAGGGACTGCTGGTGATGTCAGCTCCCCATTCCATGTCCTTTGAGCAATTCAGGATACACTGGCAGGCCTCCAGCACAAGCTGGGTGAAGCTGATGATCGAGTTCTGGACCATGTACCGCAGAGAGTCCTGAAGCATGAATCTGATGCGCTCCATCAGCTTACGCAGTTTGGACCTCTGGTAGGCATCCCAGTCACTCTGCTCCAGGTTGAACCAACCTTTGCCTGCATCTCCAAGGCTGCTCTTAATGGCAGTCTTTATGGTATCAATCCAAGTATCCTTGAGAAATTCTTGAACCTAGGGCAAAGAAAAAAGCAAGCTGAGTAATCCTCCAAGAGCTGATGGGAAAGCTGTATGGCAAGGTGAGCTACTAACTGAGGCTGCTGGACCTTTCTCTGCTGTGAAAGGAAACTGTTCTCTCAGAGCTGTGGCAGCTAAAAGTAGCTCTCAAACCCACACACAATGTGGCATTTGAACCTGGTCATAAACCTTCTTCACTGACAAAAGACCCACAAAAAGAAAGCCTGATATTAAAAGGTGGGAGTGCTCTAGTCTCTGTTTTACACACAGTGTTTCCTTTTTGTTCTCTTTTCTATAGAGCAGTATCCCTGGAGCTGCCTATGTCAGGGTCCCTCACAAAAAGTTGTGTAGACAGTATGATGAGCATGTAAGGGACAGAATGTTGTCTTCCCTTGACAAGTGAGAAGAAAGAGCAGAAGAAGCCAAGGGCAGCAGCAGCCTGCAATATTTTAATTTATTAAAATACCACCAAGTGTCACTTCTGCTCCACAGGCAGCTGCTGTTTGTGTGTAATAAAAGAACCTTAGTCACCAAGTGGATGACAACACTGCCTAGCTGAAACAGCATGGGACTGGGAAGGACCAGCACGTTCTCTGCCACTGATTTAGTGTGCAATCCTGTCCCAGTTACTCCATGTGGCCACATCCAGGGTACTATATGCTGCCCTCAATTAGAGGACATGAAGATCCTCTGGTGGGAATTATCACAGAGTTGCAAATTTTTGTCCTACTCTGTCTGCTGGCATTGCAAGCAGAGTAATTTAATTAAGTACATAAAGAACACAGAGTGTAGAAAAGCATTACCCCCATGAGTGTTTCAGGAGGAATCAAAGATCTCGTGCCTTGCAGCTGGATGGATGGGGAAATAAAGCAAAAGAAATAAAAGGGGAAAGAAAAAAAAGAAACTTTTGAATCCCAACCAGGACTTTTATCTGTGTGTAAACCAGGTGGAGAAAAGAGGGGCTGCAGACCTCTGTGGCCACTTGTTCAACACATGTCTAAGAGCAAGGTCAGCACTGGCTGATCCTAACCAGGGGGCTATGATTCTTTCAGCCCATTCTCCCTATAACCCAATAAATTTGACAGGTACATAAAAATTCCTCTCTGCCCCAACCACGATGTCTCCTTTGACAGCTCATCAGTTTCCAGGGAATCAATCTGCAGCTGCTGCATCTGTCTAATACACACTGACAGCACTGCTGGCTGCTTCATGTGTTCACCCCTCACACTTCCTCTGCTCACCTGAGTGAAAGTCTCAGTCTGGATCTCTTCAAACTTCTCCAAGGAGACAAGTTTGGTTAAGGTTGTGTTGAACAAAGACATGACAGCTGCCTTGTTGCACTCATCTTGCACCTGTGCAAGGAGATGGATGACTTCTGGCCGGGTCAGAAGTGAGGCAAACTTGAAATCTCTCTGTTGTTTACCAAAAGGAAAGTCAGGGATCCTGATGAGTCCTAGCACAATAAAAAAAAAGTTATTGCCTGCAACAGCCATTCCAGCTTCTGTTTTTAGAGTACAGCTCCCTTTGGGACAGCACTTGTGAAAAGGATTCTGCTCTGATGCACAGGCCTTATATCATGTAGAAGCTTCAACAGAGGGCTGGATGAAAGAGGAAGTCTCTGCTTTGCAGCAGAGACCTACTGCAGCCTCCCATTAGGGGTTGAGGGGCTGTCTTGGTGTCTGACATTCCCAAGGCTTTGGCTCATGAAGTTTCCATGAGAAAGAACATTGGAACTGAAGAATCTTCCCACTGAGGATTCAAGGCACAGCTGAGTCATCCTTGAGAGGCCACTTGTGAACCACCTCAAGGTCTTCCAGCCTTTGGAAGATTGAAGTGCACAAAATATGCCCCCCCATCTTTTTCGGTGGCCATTTTCCTCCTGTTTGGGACTCTAAAAGAGCCTGAGCCCTCTTTCACAGCTGAGGCATGTCCCAGCTAGGCATGGCAAATGCAAGGCACTCAGTCCCAGCACAGTGTTAAGTTAATCACACTGCCAAGTATTTGGTGACATTAAGGGTATATTTTCAGTAACTGAAGCTTAGCTGATGGGTGCTAATGTGTTATACTGAGGTAACATGAACATGCAAATATACCCTAAAAAAGAGGAGACATACTCAAAAATCTCACATAACCTCCTGCTGTTGCTCCTTATGAACCCTAATCATTAGCATGAACCTGAGAGTTCCTACAGCAAACCACGAATCCTATCAAAGAGAGGAGGTCCTATAACCACACTGAATTCAAACTGCTTCACTGTGTCCCCTACCTTTCTCTGGTGTTTCCTTCTCCTCTTTGTCTGGCAGGGTGACATAAGAAAACATCTGCGGTTTGGAAGCAACGACTCTGTCAAAGCTGATCCTGTTCATGGTGTGTTTATACTCTAATCTCACTTCTTTCTCCAGGCTGCCCATAAGGTCTAACACGCTGTTACAAGACACAGAAACACTGATAACCCATGGCGTTTGAGCAGGAGCATGTCTGTAGCTTTACTGCAAACTCCACCCTTCACTCCCTCCCTCCTGAATTTGCTAATCCAGAAGCTCACCTACTACTGAACACATCAGGAGAGCTGTGCAGACAATGAAGCAGCCAGCAAAGCTACCAACTGGACTTCTAATGACAGAGGCGAGTGAGGATCGAGGACTAGGAGTTCTTAGGTGTCTTAAGTAGCCTTCTTAAGTGTCTTTTCAGATCCAAGCAAAATCTCCACTGGGGAGAAACATTACAGAGGGAAGGAGAAATAACCAGGAACTGAGGAAGCTAGCTGGCAGTTCTGGAAAACTTGGGCTATCTAAGTTGGCCTCCCATTTGCCTCTTGCCGAACATCTCTTGATGTCCATTTCCTCAGCCAGAACACTTACATAAGTGCTGTTTACCTTAGGAAATCATCATCCCTCACCTCAAGCAGATAGAGTACTTTTCTTTATCCCTATATTTCTGCTCACAGAGACTAATTACTCTCCTACTCTGTAGTTCAGGCTGGCAGACCATGCAGCCCTTCACACCTTCCTGTTTCTGAGCAAGACAATCAGTCATGGCTGATTCCCAGCAACACCACCAATGGCTCATGATTCATCAGCCCAGGGACATTAAAATGCCTTCCTGATATGAACTGCATCACAAAGAGATACTCAATTATATCCAAGTGGAGATCTCCCATTCCGTTTGCCTCCCCTTGTGCAGATCTTCTTTTGATTTGTTTTAGCAGCTGTAGCAGAGTCACCAGCAGACAACAGCCAGGTCTCTGGAGACAACTGGTGGTCTGCAGATCAATACAGCAACAACTGATCTGCTCCCTGAAAGCACAGGGAGACAGCAAGGTGAGCCATGCCATTTTTGCCAACCCTCCTGCTGTTGAAGACCACTGCAGGTGTAAATGTGGCTTGATGGATCTGCATATGAAATCTGGGAACACTGACAGACCACCCATCCTGTACATGTGTCCCTGAGGTTCCCATCTACCTGCTTCTGACAACACTCTGGGCAACAGAGTAGTGTGCTTGTGCACAGACTGCAAGGCAGGTGAGACCCTCAGTCTGTGAGTTGGCTGCTCAAGGTCTGCCTCCCCTGCCGCCATATTTATGAACCGAAGACTGAGCCCCCAGACGTGTACGTGATGTTTTACCTCTTCTCATCCTTCAGTTTGGGAGTCTGCATAGCCAAGCTCTTCATCCTGCGCAGGCTGTTCTCGTTGATGCTATCCAGGGCATCCGTGGGCATGCAGTCCACATACAGTTGGTACATGAGCAGCCCCTGCGTCTTCTTACGCAAGCTGTCGGCAGAAGCCACGCGCTCCGCAAACACCTGGGGGTCCTCGGCCAGGAACTGCAGGCAAACTCGTGGCACCCAGTACTGACACGGCAGCAACGGAGCTCTTCCTGGGAAATGAGAGTACAGCTTACAAGAGTCTGCAGGCAAAACAAAACTCTGAACGGCTTGCAGTGCTGACAGCAGCTTTTTGACAGACAGGATAATTGGGATGCTTACAGGAGATCAAAATGAGGAACCAAAGCTGAGGACAACAAGACATAAGGAGCATGGAATTAGCAGTGTCTCCAAACCTTTCAAGAGGCAGGAACTTCATTTTAATCTGCCCACATTCCCCTTCAAAATGGCATTGGCCTAGAAAGACCAACATTATAGTTTTCTTGAAGGCAGGAAAGATGGGAGATAAATTAAAAAGAAAGGTACGTCCAAAGGGGAAGCCCTTAAATAGGGTGTCAAATTAAGGCGTGGAGTTCTCTTCCCTGGAGGTTTTTTCAGACAAGTTAAACAGACACATATCAAGAGTGGTAACAAGAAAAAGAATTAAATTACTTCCCATCTCCAGCTAGGACAACAAGCATGGGTAATGAACTGGCTCTCAGACTACATGACAAGTCACAAAAGGCCTTATTTGAAACACACCTTCTGGAGTTATTCCTCCATT
Organism: Atrichornis clamosus; assembly: GCA_013400975.1. Classification (NCBI taxonomy): domain Eukaryota; kingdom Metazoa; phylum Chordata; class Aves; order Passeriformes; family Menuridae; genus Atrichornis; species Atrichornis clamosus. The sequence continues at coordinate 44,515 of WBMZ01007528.1, read as the reverse complement.
GAGGATGGGTTTCCCTTCTTCATCCCGCACCAGACCATTCTTATTGGTTTTATGGACCAAGTAGAGCTCTGTCTCTTTGTCATAATCCAAAACACCAACATCAATCCACTTGTAGATCAACTGCTGGCTTTTGGGGTCCTCTGAGAGAATCAAGGATTAAAATAGGGTTAGTCCATTCCCCTGAAGGCTACAGCAAATGGACTTTCCTGATCAGAGGGGTGATGCTACAGTAAAATCCATTTGCTAGTTTGAATCTCAGTCAATTTCACATAATTTTTGCTGTGATCAAATAAAAAATTAACTTAGGTCTTACAACATAGAATTTTCAACCTTTTGCACACACCAGAGCCCTTCGTTTTCTTCCTCTTACCTCTGTGGGTTCCCCGTGAAGCATCCACAATTACTTTCAATTCCTTCATCCCTTGATCCAGGACCCCTCTTTACCCACTTGGGCACTGTGAGGATCCCATTCTCCTTTCCCACATATGGCTCCAGCCCTGTGTCACCTTCCACACAAGTTCTCATTCTTATACCTCAGAGTGGGCATAAAACCCTGTACCTTTTCCCCAAGTCTATTATTTCTCTGGGTCCTTCCCAGGGCATCTTAACTCCAAAATGCTCAGATCCTCTCAGATGCTGGGAGCTGCTAACCAGATAGGTATGTATTTATATTGACATCAATTTGGATACAGGTCAGGATAGCATTATGCTGAAGTGCAGAACAGATGCCCACGGGTCTGAACTACAGGAATTTGCAACAGTGCTGACTCTATATGGCTGCCAGTGGTCTCACCTTCCCTGAGGCCCAAAGGGTCTGACTACTTGTGTGCAGAACAGTCCATTCAACCTGGGGAGTGATCAGGTGTGGTGTTCCCCAAGACAGCTGCAAGCAGAACTCAGCCATCACGTGCTGGCTGCCTGAGGGTACACAGAGCTTATGCTTTATGCTTCAGTTTTGCAGACAGTCAAGCCTCTGGAGGCTGCTCCAGAGCTGCAGATGCCAGTTCCCGTGGTCTAAAGTAGATGTGTTGATATGAGCTGCAGCCACAGCTGGACATCCGTACAACTGTACCTAGTAATGCCTTCTCATTGAGAAGGCTCCAAGTGATGGGAAAACAATGTCTACATAACTTAATTTGGCCCAGGTTTAGTACTTGCACGCTCACTGTGGTCTGAACTTGTCTTCTGATCCTGCACTTGCAGTGAAATCCAGGTAGAACATACTTGTGTGCAAGTTAACTAACTCCATGAAGATAGTTATGTATCAATAAAGAGAAATTTTGTCTGTGCTGACTTCCAGGCACAAAACCAGAAAGGCGAAAGGCAAAGGCTACTTCTAAAAAAAGTGGAAACAGTTCAGGGCAGGACTGACAGCCAGTGAGATCTTTGGTCCCTTGCTCTGACTGCCTGAGCCTGGTCAAAATGAGATATGGCTTTTCTGCTATTCAGAGCTACACTCATCAGAATCTACATGCTCCCTTCTGCTGAAGGGGCCTGTAACTGTTAATGTTGCCTTGCTTGAGCAGCAACTCATTCAAGTTTTACCGTGTCCAAGTACATCATCTGTAGGTAAAAGTGCTTTTCCAGGCACTGGCTTTCTATCAGAGGATCCTGGCTCCAGTCCCAGTGAGATCCACTCTTCTGGAGTTCGACAGTCATACTCATCATCGTCAAATACCTCAAGGTAAAAAGCAAGGGCATGAGTGAAATTAAGACTTACTTCAGAAAGAAGAAAATATCCAATACTAAATTTCATGAGAGGAAAATTAACATTCAGTTCCTAAACGGGCTACAAAATATGGAAACCAGCCCAGGTGCAAAAGCTTTGCTGATCCTTGGTCAACAATTTTCTCCCAAACAGCAGTATCTGTACCTCCAGCACTTTCCTAGGGAGAACAGACCACCACCTGGAGAGGTCTCATGCAGTAATACTGCTGACTACTGCATTCAGGAAGAAATATGAGACACCTTTCCTTTGGACACACAAAGGACAGTGAGGAGCACTCTCAAGGACTATTAGTTCTGACAGAAGTTGTGAGTACCCTGTAGAAGATGTTCAGCATCTTGTAGAGACCCTTCAAGGCCCAAACTGGCTTCAAAGCATTTCCATGTTTTGTTGCTTGTTGTGTCAATACTGGCTAAGTGTCCTGCAATCCTCAGAAACCTCCTGTAGCATAAGCAATGAGATAGATCACAAGTACCAACCGTGCTCTCCTACCTTTAATGGGAGGTAGATGGGAAAGACAGAATCTTTTGTCTCCTCAATAGGTGGCATATTGTCAGGGTCATAGTGCCTTGGCATCAGCTGATTGGAGTCTATCCCCTTGCTAGCTAAGAGCTCAGCAATATCAAAGCTGAGGTACAGCCGTCTCCTCCTGGTTTAAATCAGAAGAGGAAATAACCACTTAATGTGCCTATAAGCATTCCCATGCTTACAACTCCACTTCCTTACTGTGCACCCCTATCAGTAAAAGCATTTTTAGTACACATCGCATACATGTCTATTTCTTTATTTACAGCACAAAAGAGGTCAGTGGACGTGACCTAGAATGATCAGTTAGACCAGCCTATAAATTATATGCATGTACTACTGTACTAATATATTATGACAAATACAGAGCAAACACAAAAACAGAAACTAAAAAAAGAATGATAAAAAGATTAAATAAACACTATTTAAAACCACTATTTTCTTCCCACCCCAGTGAACTGTCTTTTTGTGCTGCAATGCATGCACACCCTACTTTGGAGACCACTGTCTTACAGGATAGTATTTTCTTAAGGATTTTTGACATGTCATGTCTTGAAAGCAAAGATCAACACCCTACTGTGTCCATTCCATAACAATGCCTCTAGCCATTTTCTGGTTACTTACCTCTCTACTTCAACCTTCCGAGGGTTTTGCCCTGGAAGCCGTTCAAAAGGCACCTGCACTTTGGGCTTAAATGACTGTACTGGGAAATCTGATTCAGTGAGGACCTCAGTGGTTGGTCCAACCACTTGCTTATCCAGGAGACTTTTGAAGTCCTTAGGCATCTTGAATTTTGTGACTAAGAGACAAAGAGAAACGCATGTCTGAAACTAACAGGCATCACTGCTTTACGTTCACACACAAAGGAGGACTCTGCTGTTTACTGGGTTGTCTATGGAAATCACTTCACTAGATTTGCAAGAGAAATCAAGAAGACATCAAATTAGAAACAGAAAGACCTTTTTTTCTGCTACAATATGTCATTATGATTTTCCAATATCAAAATGATGGCATAGAAGAAACCTCCACCGAGAATTATTGTCGTGCAGCTTTTTAGGGGGCAGGGCACTGAACTGGCTCTAAGGAGCTCTGTTTCGTCCCCAGCTTTGCTAGAGACTCTCTACATGATAGTGGGCAAGTTACTGTCTCTAGTGCACAGCTTCCATCACCCTCAGAAAGGGCTGGGATTCCCCTGCCTCCCTGGGGGGCCCTGAGACCAACAGTCAGTCACAGCTGGGAGGAACTCAGTCAAGATGGTCATAAAGGGCTTATGAATATTGCAGGGGAAAAGAAGCTGCTCAGGTCATCTTTGTCTGCTGAAGTGCCTATTCACACCTTGGAACAAACCTCTCTCTCCTCAGCTTTAGCTCAAGCAAACCTCCCACTCACATCAGCAATGGTGTGAGAAAAAAATGAGTTAAACAGCCAACAATCTTAACATTTGGCCAAATGTTTTCAACAGAAATTTGGACTAAGCAAAAAGCATACATTTCCAAGAACTGGCAGAAATTAAACCATGTCATTTACCCCATAAATAAACCAAACTGTTTATATTGCTAAACAAGTTGCAAATAATAGAACAGCAGCAAACTGGAAATTTGAAGCTTAACCTAAATTAAGTAATTGCATGCAAGCTTTAAAAAGCACTATTCCCTAGACAGAGCTAAGCATTGAACTAAAAATAGATTTTAGTGGAGTGAGAGCTTTCCCTTTGATGAACTTTCACACTCTATCAAGGAGAAACTTAAGGTTCTGGCTTGTAATTGGGTATTTTGAATGTCAAGCTTTGAACCCAATTGTTCACCCTGCTCCATGTGCTTCTGAAGTCATGGATGTGACCCTTGATTTCAAAGCAGTTGTGCAGAGCAGTCAATAATGCTGAAGCCAGACATGTTTCAGGATGGTTAGGTACAGGAGGGGTCCTCTAAGAGGTCATTCCCTTGTCCTCCTTAAATGGCCCCTGACTCAACCCTTGTAGCTGTACATTGTCTGCTTAGAGACCAAAGGAAATGGCCACTAACTGGCTCCTCTCTGTCTACTTCCCTCCCTCAGGAAGGGCAGCTAGCCTGGCATGAATGTGATCTTAAACACTTGCATGGTCCATAACATAATTTTGAGGAATCTCTAAAATGCAGCTCTTTAGCCTCATGCACATCTCTTGCTTGGGGTCTTTACAGAATGGCCCTGATTTGTATTTGTTGTCAAGGAGCACAGCTGTTCCAATTTTGTCACTTCATTGTTGCCAAATTCATGGCACCATCCATTATGGCACTTTGTGCACTATCAACTATTTATGTCAATACTTAGTGTTTCATTTGCATTTACATTTCCAACCTGATAGCTTCTTCCCCCTTGAAGAAGCAGCAGATCATAAATAGAGTTCTGTCTCCACTTGTTAAGGATGAGTCTAGCTTGTCAAGATTCACTTGAGGAAGCAGTCATTTGTCCTCACTCATGAAAATAAATGTCACATCTAAGCACAGGAAGGTGGTATACACAGTTCCCATCTTTCTCTAAGACTAAAATCCTCTCACACACACTTCCTTCCCACCCGCTGCCAGCCTATGATCCATATCCCCAGGAGTGCTCTAGGGGCCAGGAGAGTGCTGGCAAACCTTTCAACCATTCTCTGTTCCTATATTTGAGCATCCATGACACAAGTTCTTGTAAGCAGGTGGCACCAGCAGCTCTGCACACAGAGAGAGCCTTTGCATCTAGGAAGAACAAGCTGCTCTGAGGTGCAGCTGGGTACAGAATGAATAAATGAGAGAGGACCATTATTTTGGCTATGGGTACCTAAATCCTGAGTACAGCTCTCACAGGCAGGTCCCATTTTGGGGGTTGTCATGTGCAGGGCCATGATGATCCTTGTGGGTCCCTTCTAACTCAGGATATTCTATGATTCTATGCCTTTCACACGAAAGGGACATTGCTGGCTCCATATGCAATAAGAACACATGCAAATTCAGTGTTCTCCTGGCAGCAGGTCCAGAATTCCCCTAGGCACCAGCACAGTCCTCCCTGAACCCTGGGGGGAGTGGATATATCTAGGAGAAATGGAAGCATGGTTTTACCACCCAGTCAGATCACTTTGCTCCACCTCTAAATGAAATTCACTTTTCACAGGATATTCGAGCAGCTCAGCACCAATCCTGAGCACTGAGAGGAAAATGAAAGAAGAGCACAAACCCAGAGTCAGCAGCCTAATTCCCAGCATGCTCACTACAGGAAACCTTAACAGTTATGGCCCCAGTTCCTGCCCCACCACGTTCCCTCTCAGTATATTTACCTTTAGGGGTGCACTGCTCCAGGTCCGCCTGGCTCAGCAAAGACTGGGACACGTGGGGGCCAGCAGAAGCACCCTGGAATGTGAGAGGAGTGTCAGAGATAACAGAGCACAGTAGTGGCAAAGTGTGAGTGGGGGTCACAGAGGTCCAGAGAGAAAGTGACACTGTAAGACTGGCGTTACCAGACCTTTAGGGACAACTGAGACTGAGCAATGGCCAGAAAAGGCTCAGAGACACAAACACCCAGAAACTTCAGCCCAATGCACAGAGGCAGGGACCTGTCAACAGAGTGTGGACTGATGTCAGTCAGATGTGGACTAGGGGCTAATTAGGCAGTCAGTCATTAGGGTTTTACTACCAAATATCACCTGCAGTCACAACCATAAGCCTGCCCTGCCATGCTGGCATCCTAAACCCAGGCAATAATGACAGTGCTATCACTGGCTACTGAGGAAGACCACTCAGCTATGACCAGGATGAGCCTTATGGCTTCACTTTGTAAAGGTCGAGGTCTTGCACAAAGGCCTCTGAGCAAAGGAAGGGCTAGGACCTAGGGTGAAACCTATGTTTCCTATATGAAACCTTTATGTCCACACCAGGTGTACCATCACTCTTTTCCTTTTAGGACAGAGGTGAAAAAATAATTGCTCTTTGCACTTACCCTTGAGCTACTGGACGCACCCGTAGTGGCGACTTCAGCAGAAGCCTCGCTGCTGGTACTGGGACGGCTCCTGCTCAGAAAACTCCTCAAATCCTTCCTTGCTTTCTCCATCTTCTTAGGAGAACGATGCTGTGACATAACCCTGGGCTTGCTATGAGTGGAAAGACATCGAGTCTGTCACACGCTGTATCTTTGGCACTCCTCCACACCCTCCCACGGTGCTGGATATCCTTGACTTCCTGCAATCAGTGGGTAACACCGAAGGTTCGATCCCCTGATTCGATATCAAGCGCTGCCTTCAGGGCCTGGAGGCCCTTGGTCTCACGTGGCTGCCTCAATGGCTCACTAACCCTGGAGAAAGAGATGGCTTTATTATTCCAGATGGATTTTGGAGGGGGAAAACCAGCAGTATAGACAAGAAAAGCTGCTTTCCTTAAGCAGCAGGGGCTTCCCAGATCTGTGACAACATTCAGGAGAATTTTAGTAAACTGGGACTACAAGAGAAGTACTACTCTTGCTGCACCCAAATCCCTTAAAAACCTTGTCACACTTGACTCCAGTGGGAGTAGGCTACAGCCTAGGATACCGACACAGCTACTCCCAGGTGTAAGTCTGCCTCTCTCATTTAAATAATTCACAACAGATGTTTAAGCATTGCCTAACACATATTAAAATATAGCCAGAAGCTCCCCTTTTTTTCCTCCTGCAGGGGATATTTTTGCTCAGCTCACAAATAATTTCTACTCTTCCACCTTGGGAGATGCAAGTCCAGGCAAATATCACAGCTGTACAGCTTTATTTTATAAAAACCTTAGTGCACTGAGAGATACCAATTAAGAACAGCTCTCAGACTTCTGGCAGAAGGATAATGCAACCCTTGATTTTAGGCTTGTCTAAACACAGAGATGACTACTGTAACTAATTAGAACAGCTAAAGTGACACAAACCCCTCCAGTCTGCACACACATGCACTGATATAATGATGTACACATACCTGTGTAGCTTACTCCTATAAATTATGAGTCAAAGCTCTCCACAGTGTCTCTCAAAGGTACTCTGAGGGCAATACAGCTTATTGATTAATTCCTGCTCAGGGCTAGACTCAAACTCCTCATCCAGCCCTACTTAACTAATGGTTTGTCTCCTGCACCCTTGCTAGGACCTTGCTTACTTCCAGAAGCCAAGCCTCTGCAGTAGGAGTCTTCCAGCTTCCCGCAGCTAAGAGCTGGAAAGACCTTGCCTGGTCTTGCAGGCCTCAGTACTTGTCTGGAGTCTTATCCTGACCTGGAGACAATGCCACAGAATCCCTTCCTGCCATGCCCTCTCTGCTCTGCTCTTGAATGGAGTGAAAACTCTGCCCATCCTATACTCTTGATGAGAGAGGACAGTCTTTTCAAAATTTCACCTTGCTGCCTGTCTGTGAGAATGAATCAGGTACCGGCAGCAGAGAAAGCATTACATGCATGCCCGAGATAAGAGGGAATAACTGTGCTGGTTTATTACTGCAGGTTCAATCCAGTGCACAATTTTGAGAGGTTGAATCAAAAAAGAAATCAGATAATAAATCAAGGTTACCATGATGCGAATCTTTTAAGTGAAATGGAGTAAACGAACAGATTGGAAAGACCTGGGAGATGAGATCAATAATACCCCCTCCCCTCCTTCAAGCTAGAAAATCTCAAATCTCTCTCCTCTCAGCTTTGCTTTGGCATGGCAACTGGAACCTCACACCCTGAAGAATGAATTTTCCATGGAGGATTTTGTTTTTATTAGCTATTTTATGCTCTGGCCATATCTATTTTAGCAGCCCAGTAGGACTGATTGGTATCAGCCAAGATCCAAGGATTCCTGATGAATCACTGCTGGACTGTTTCGTGCCTGCTGCACCGGCACAGAGAACAGCAGCAAGGTGGAACGACCCTGCAGTGCCTCTCCTGAAGTGTCACCTGAGCATCCTCTGCTTGGAAGCAGGGCCATCGTGGCAACGTGACTTGCTGTATTTTTGCCTCTTAGGACCAGAATCCTAAACCTATCCAATTAAAAAAGTCAGCTCCAGGATGCAAGGTTCACCTGAACCTTTAGTAGGGTGAGTGACTGAGCCCACTCCTGATTTAGCAGGACTGGCAATCTAACCAAAATAATGTGGCAGCTGCCCATGACAGCCAAGTTCCCATGACTGGGGAAGTGTGTACCATACCAGCCCACAGCAGGCCTAATTCTATGCCACTTTGCTCCCTGTGTACTCACTCACACCTCTGTAAAGTTCTTCCTGTGCACTTATGTCAAAATAAAACAAACCCCTACTGAGTAGTGTCCAGCTCAAAAACATCCATCATGCTCTCCCAGCTGCACAGAGGGAAGGTCTTGTGTATGCAACTGCAAAAAAACCTGACACACACCACCCAAAATAAAGAACAAAACCAGGCATCCAAAGTTTTCCCAGCAATTCCACAAATTAATAAAACAGTTTGTTTGAGCACACTAAAACTGATACAGGTATGGGAGAACTGCTAAGCACAAAGTGAATCCTACCCTCTTACCACCCCAGCTGCTGGGATGTGTCTGGGTTTTTCAACAAGGAGGCTTCCCAGAGCATGGTGGGGAGCTCGCTCCAGTGTCAGCCTCCAGCTAGCGGGTGGTTTGGTGCTCCCACCCAGCTCTCCAAGCTGGTTTCAAAGACAAGAGAGACCCTCTCTCTTATTCAGCCTAGTTGCTGAGCCAAGGGGTTTACTGCAGTGCAGTTCCTTCTGTCCCAGCTTCCAACACCAACAGCCTTCCCATATTCCCTAAAGAATGAGCAGCATGCAGTCCTAAGGCTGTCCTCTCCTCCCTCCATCAGAGGGTGACCCCAGACCCTCATCCCTGGGCAGAAGAGCTTGGCATGGATTGCTAGGGCTTAAGTGAGGAAACACCTTCCATCCTGAGCAAGCACACAACAGCAGTCCAAGCTTTTAGCCAGCTCTGCTACAGCAGCTGCTGATAGTACAATTTGGCTTGTGTTCAAGGATTCCTTGGTTGTCTGAGGGATCCTGAAGAAGAGCAGTGAAACTGCCCAGTGCCCTGTCACATTCCAGCTGCTGCAGGCAGGAGGCTGGGTGCATGCCACATTCACAGCCTTCAATCCTGACCTGCTTGGAGCACTTTCCTCAGGGCTGAAGCTCTCCTTTGACAAGAAGAGGTACAAAGGTGGGGGAAGCAGGAGTTCCACTCATTGCAAGAAGGTGAGATGCCTTCCTGAAAGCAGCTTCTCTGCCCTCCTCAAATAACCCTTCTCTGCCCACTGCCCCTGCACATCTGGGAGCAGTTCCCTGTTCTTCAGTGGCAAACATCTGTCTGGCACCAAGCTGTCCTAGCTATAAAATCTTTTCCCGACTGCTGAAACACCTGTCTCTGCAGCAATTCAGTGATGCTCCCTCACACCTGAAAAGCACGTTTCCTAGATGTACCAGGTACAATGTATCATGCTAAATTGAACTATTCAAAATGAGAGCATATTCTTATGGCACTGCTGACACAACATTAGCTACAGCGTCTGTGTGTCATTGTGGCAAAACTATAATTACAATTTCTCGGTAAATCCAGGCTTTACACATCCAAGAAGTCAAACTCCCACGTGTCTTGCTCAACGTCTGGTACGAGCTTTTTTGATCTGTTGCCTCTACTTCAATTCTTTGATCCAAAGCTCTGACAAAATGGGACTCTTTTCTTTCAAATAAGGTTCAAAATGGCTAAAAATTGCAACAGAACAAGAAAATAGTACTTTAAATATCATCTAGCCCCTAAGCAAAACCGCAGATTGAAATCCAGTATTTATCTGAAATCTATTTATCTGTGGATAGCCAGAACCCCAGCTACTACACCATCTGGACACCAACATGCAGAAATTCCTTCTTCCTATAATTTAAGCCATACAATATAAGCTCAGACAAGGTGATGCACTCTCAACAAACTGCTTTAAACATTATCCTGTACTTCAAATCCCTTATACTTTAAAAAGAGACTTGAACGTAATTTCGAGTTTTATAGCAGCCCATTCCCTCCAACAATTTGCAGGGGTTTAAAATTGATTTTCCTCTGGGCTTTTAAATGCATTCTTTTCTCCACGGGAAAGCACCACACAAGCACCACCTGAACCGGGGGGAGGCTACAGCAAAGGCGGATGGCGACCGGTACTGCTCGTTACACCGACGGCTGAGCGGCACCATCTGGGGTTACAGCCACGGTGCGTGCTGCAAGACACCCCACCACGCATTTACACCGTGACTCCAACAATGTTTGTGTCATTTACGAAGGACAACGCGGAGGAAACAAACACTGCTGTTGATTTCATTTCTGAAACAACGCGAGGTGCGGGAGGAGCAGCCCAGGGGCTGTTAACGTGCGACGTGTGGAGACGGGGCAGCGCCAGGAACAGCTTCCTGTGCCCACCCTGTGCACCAGCCGCGGGGGACACCCCACTTCCAGTGCTCCGAGGAATCCTGACCCTGCTCGACACTTCCAGGGTCTTGAAATCACGAGGGGACTCCCCCATGAGCCACATCTGGGCGCCCGCACCCCTCCCGCCCGCTCCCAGGCTTAGCCCGGCGGGGCCCGTTCCAGCCCCCGAGCCCCTCCTCGGAGCCCACAGCCCCGCGCCCGCTCCGGGGGCCGGTGGGGCCCTGCCTGGCCCTGCCTGCGGGCAGTACGCACCGACCGGCCCGAGTCCGCCCCGACGCCGCACTCGTTGCCACGGGAGCAGGGGGCGGGCGGAAACCTCCGGTTGAAGCCTGCAGTTCGGCCCCCCCCGCGCGTGCCGTTGGGCTGCTCCGGAGGAAGCGCGGGGCAGCGCGGGCCGGGCAGCGCCACGCCCGGGGCGGGGGGGAGCGCCCTCCTGGCGAGGGGGGGGCTGCCCCGGGCTGCCCCTGCCTGCGCGGGGCTGTGCAGAGCCCCCGGTACCACCTCAGAGCCACCGCCGAGACACCACGGGGACACCGCAAAGCCCCCGGTGCCACCTCAGAGTCACCACCACGAAGTTGCCACTGGCGTCTCTGAGCTGCCACCACAAGGACACCACAGAGCCCCCCCCTACCCCGGCTACCTCAGAGTCACCACTGAGTCACCACACCAGGGCCACCGCTGTGGAGCGCTGCCACCGAGCCACCACCAGTCCGTGCCATCCAGGGCTGCCAGCCCCAGGGTGCGGGTGCTCGGCCATCCCACCAAGGAGCCACCGGGTGCCACTGGGGACAGCCCCCATTCCCCGTGGGAGGAAGGCGAGCGGCTAGGTAACTGCTGCCCCAGGGCCACCTTTCATGCCAGCTGGCTGCCAACCCCACTGGCCACTGTCCAGGAAGGTCCAGCAGATCCCTCCTCCATCCTGTACCCAAAACCATTGCAGCAGGCAGATTGCTGATGTAGAGCTGCACAATTGTCTATCACCAACCTTGTGCACCCATGAAAGTCTTGAGCTAAAAGGTCATGTTGGGGGGTCTACTGGCCCTGGAGAACATGTCCTGCCCTACACAAGGAAAAGTGGAACTGAGTCCTTTTGGAAAGGCCCCAACGAGCTAGTCCCCCAGGGAGGGAATGGTGGGGAAGGGACAAGCAGTGCCAGCCCTGCGGGGGAGTGAGGAAGAACAGGTTTGGATTATTTTGGGGGAGAGGAAGGAGGTGGAAAAGCAGAGAGGAAAAGATTTACAGAGAAAAAACCAAGCCATAAAAGTAAGAGATCTAGTGTGAGGGAGTACAAAGGGCAGAGGAGGAGGAGGAAAGGATGAAATGGGAGATGAGTAGAGGCTCCTTCAGGAGGAGAGCTGTGGGCAGGTTGATGGGCAGGGGCTGCTTTACAGTTCCTTTGCGACCCCCAATGCCTGCTGGACCTGTCCAGGCTGGCAGAGCACTGACAGTAAGTTCTGCTGCTGCTGAACTCTGCACCCAGGAGGGGTGGAAGCCCTAGAAAGCAGGGCCAGAGCAGCAGGGCTCCACAGGGCTTCCTGAAGACTACACAGCTGGCAGGCTGGCCCAAGCAATGCCTGCGTGGCCTCGCACAGGGCCAGAGGGCCAGGCAAAGAGATACTGGGATGGGGGGGCATGCCATGGAGAGGCAGCAGAGCCCAGGCCATGACCGCCGGCTCCTCTTCCTGCCTGGGTACCTGCCGGATGCCATCGGCCTGGGAGTTAAGGGTGGGAGAGGCATTTGTGCCATGCAAAAATTTCCAGGTAAGGGGATGTGAGGTTTGGACAGAGAAAGGTGGAAGCTGTGGCAGGCAAAGTCTCAGAGCAGAAGCACAAGCAGATAAGCAAGCTCCCTCCCAGCAATGCTCAGCTGCTACCAAGGTGTTCACCGGATCAGTCCCATGCAGAAAGGAGGTCTCTGGGTGGATTTGCACTCCGCGCTGAACTGCTCCTGGCCCCACTGAAAGCAGCGGATGCTGGAGAAACTCCCAGGTGTACATCCTCTGTCATATTGCTGGCCTCATCGCTTTACTTAAGTAAGGAGTGCTGCTGGCTTGCCTCAATTATGTTTGATATAATTACAGCTCTTGCTGGAGTTCCCTGGAGTCACATCCCGGATGGCTCCTCTGACTGGGAGGAAACAATGGTGGAGCCGCGTTTGCCCTTTGCATGGGAAAAATACCCATCCGTTTCATGCCAGCTTCATCCTTCCTGCAGCAGGCTGGGATTCACAGGAGGTCTTGCTGTCCCTGCAGTCAGCTGGGCTTCATTTTTGACCAGGCTTTCAAAGTTCACCACAAAATTCTTCAGCGAGTCAGGAGGTGAAAGCCATGCTGATTTGAATGGCTGGGCCTTCACAGACCTGCCAAGCCATAACAAAAAGCAGACAGATGTGTGAGCCACCTGCTCTCCATCCATGTGCTGCCATGACCAATCCATTCCCTGACCTGCCTTTAAAAGGGCTTTCTGCTTCTCCAGAGACTCGCTCCCAGGTGTTGCAGCAGGATGCACTGGCACTGTGTCCTGCTTCCATGGGTGCTACTTTAGCCCAGGAAGACCAGGCAGGGGAATGTGATACCTACCCCCTTGTAAAGGGCAGGTTCAACGTGGCAGTGGTGGTGGTTGGCACAGCTGAACATCTGTGGCTCTCACCTTCTCATGTCAGTCTGAGCTGAGATTCTGTCCCTAGCTGGGCCAGTACAAAAGGTTTAGTGTTGTCTTTCTTCTGACAGTTCTTTCTGCTCTTTTTCTACCATGGGCTCTTCTGAGGCCACAGATTCACCCATACTCACAGGTGCTGCTGAGTTTCCAAAACAACAGTTCTCCAAGAAGTTCCTGAGTCTCTGCTGAAACACACTGATCAGTGACTTACCCAGTATTTTCCTTAGTGCAAAGCTGTTTTGGGAAAAGGAAAACACTACTCTCCCTGTCTCCTGTCACACTGCTGGAGTGAAAGCATGAGCAAAGGTTAGCAGAGGCTGGACTCACAGGGAGGGAGAGAACTTTCACAGTTACCAGACATGAGAATCAAACCAGATTCAGTAGGTGTTAGGATATGAGCTAGCACTGGGAAGAAGAAATATGTGAAATATGCTAATGGCTCATTCTGTCTCTGTCTTTTCTGGCTGAAGAGACCAGCTTTTCTCCTACATGGTCTGAGCTATTGGAGACACTTTTCCTGCCCTGCACTTTCACTCATTTGGCTCTCATGCATCTATCCCAAGCCAATAGCTCAGAAAACCCCGTATCACAGCCCATATCACACCCCATATCATGTATCGCTTCTACAGACAACAGCCTTCCCTTAGTACTGGGAGGAATAATAAAATAGCAAAATCCCAACTTCTGTGGACCTCAGAGATGATGTGCTGGTTGTTTTGTTTCATCACTTGCACCTACCCGCTACTGTGGGTGGCAGGCCCCAGCAGATTTAGCAGTGTTTCCATACCCACCCCACACACATTTTGCTGAAGGTGTAAATGATCCTCAAAGCACAAGGCCACTGGAGAATAAGGCCCTAGATTTCTCTGTCTCCACACCTACATGTGTTCCCACACACAAGATACAGCATTAATCTAGAGTAAAACACCACATGTTGACAATGCTAACAGTACATTTCACAGAAAGTCCTCAGATTGAACCCCAAAACACAATACCATGAAAAACACATAAAGCAGGGAGAGTCAGGACAAGGTCTGGCTTCTTGTTGCCTGAGCACTTCTCCTGAAGGGGCAGGTTGATTCTGGGGAGGTGATATCAAGCCAGATTCTCTTTATATTCTTGCTGCTTTCAACAGCTCTCTTGACACGAGGCTGTTACCTTGAATTCAAACAGGCTGGGATGGGTGAGCAGTTTGTAGCTGCAAGTTCTGTACTTTCCAGCCAGTTTTTGCTTCAGCCTCGGAAAGCGAATGAGACTTTGACTCCAACAGTGACATTCGTGTTAGGTAACTTCAACCCTCATCGCCACCACTGTGCCACAGTACATCATCTCCCCAGGGTGTGTTCTCTCACATTGGGGATCGCACCATTAACCCAGCCAGAAGGCTTCCCCAGGGAATTTGCAGGCAGAGGTTACTTCCCCAAGGAAGTCATGCAAAAAGCGTGGGTCTGTCCAGAAGCGGGAAGATGACAGTGAAGATTACCAGGGCCAAGCCTGAGCAGACAGGGAGCCGTGGTGATGGAGAAGATAAACAAACCTCACTGATAAGATCTCAGCTGTGGTGCGCAGAGGAGCTTGCAGTAGCCATTTTCAGACAATTTATTCAGCTGAGTTGGCCAGAACTGCCTCAAATGCAATGCTGCCATCTTCTCCATGGGGCTGCAGATAGAGAGAGCTTGTCAGCCAGCAAGCTCCCAGTAAGCTGGGAGATTTTTCCAAGAGCCTATAGGTACTTTATAGGGACTTTGATTTCAGAGAGGGTTAGTGGCAGAGGTACTGCCCTCTGGCCCCCAAATCCCCTGGAGATAGACCCTTATATTCCTCAGAAGTCCCAACCAGACCAATGGCCAGATTTCATGCAGCCCCAGATGCCAGGTCATCTGTCAGAACATCCACAGGAGGCTTGGAGCTCTGTAGCTCCCCCAGCAAATATAGTGCAGGCACTTGCCCATTATGCACTTGTTTTTAGAAAGGCTGGACATTTTCCCTGAAGCTTCCAGAGGAACACCAAGGTTTTCATGAGAGACAGAGGCATCTTGCCCTACCACAAGGGAACTTGCTGGGGAGTGTGGAGAGTTCTGGTTCAAGTCTGTGGTCTGAACCAGACCCAACAGGCTCAGTGCTAAATCTCCTCTCAGCAGGTAAGTGTCGAAACAATCTGGCTTTGAGCAAAAATTCCAGCCTTTGCTGACAAACATTAACAGACTCCTGTGAAAAGCCTTTCTCTCAACCAACTGGCATATGATCAAGGAATCCCCAACCTGTTCAGATTTTTTCCAGTGGAAAGCATGTGCCAAAATCTGGGATAGATCATCATCTGAACAGTTTCAGAAGCTGTACAGGACAGGGCCTGAGCCAAGGGGCTGAACAGAGCAGCAAAACCAAAGCATTTCTTTGCACCACAGGAGGATAACCCAACATTTTTGGACTTAGAAAACATACTTTCATGAACTTGTTCATCAGCTGATTTATTGCAGCGGGTGTCAGCCTGACTTCCTGCCATCATTGACACAGTGCTGTCAGTAGTTGGGCATCATTTGTCTGGCTGGTCCATCTACTCTTGAAGTACCTTCTCACTTGATGGGGAATATTCTGCATAAATAGCTCTCTTAAACACAAGAAGCTATTTAAAGCTGTTGGTGGAAAGCAAACAAAAAACCAAAACCAAAAAAAACCAAAAAAACCCCCAAGCAAATGGGGTTTTTTGCTGTTTTCCATCATATTTTGTATGTAACTGATAACTGTAAATATGAATGCAGATATGAAACCCTGAGGAGAATGGAAGCAGAGTTTGGGTGTGACCTTTTGTTGCCTGTCAGCATTCCTGCCCCACACCCATTGTAAAGGGAATTACTGGTGTGTCCATTCTGCCAAATAGGGTGACATTTCTGGGATCTCGGCAGGAAAAAGATTCCTGAAACTTAAGGTTGAGCTTCTTCTGCCTAAAGAGTCACCTGCTTAGTGAGTGCCAATCTTTTGCCTTGGTACAGGGAGCAGAGCTCAGAGAAGGCAAAATCCAAAGAAAGCTGTGGTTGTGGCATTGCTGGGAGGAATTGGGCAATCAAGTGAGAAGAATTATAGCTTCCAAATGTGTACCGACATCCTGCTAATTCCCAGATCTCCCCCTACTCCCTTCTCTGCTGACGTTCCAGTCCCCACTTCAATACCTGCCAGGTCCTTTTAGAGAGCTGACATTTCCATTCCTGACATTTTCTGCAGCTCCATCTGGGAATTAATGTCCGGATATTAGCAGCGATGGGGCCGTTTATCATAATTAGTCTCATGAAGCTACTAAGCATCCAACTATTTTTCATCAGCACCGAGGAAATAAACTGCAGAATCCAGTAGAAGAGACAGACGATTTATTTATTGATTGATTTATTTTGGTCTGTCAGGATGCAGCTTTAAAGTTTGTCGGGATGAGCAATGCTCCTCAGAGGCAGTGACGACAGTAGGGCTGGCTCACCTTGGGGGTGCAAGCTGCAGAGAATAGGTCCCCAAACCCCCTGAGACAGTAGGAAGGCATTTGTTATCCTATTATTATCCTGTTATCCTAGGCTCTAGCCTCCTGCACATATAAAATGACAAGTTGTGGCAGGTTTGAGCCCTGTCTGCACAAGCTCAGGAAGAGCCAGCTACTAGCCCCACATGGCCTCATGAACAAAAGCCATCTCCAGACATGGCTTTTCTTCCCCATCAGAAAGAAACCGAGGGTGCTGTGTAGCCCACAGGAGCTGGCACAGGGACCAGCAGCTCCAGGACTGTCATTTGGCTGAGTGTGCATCATCATACTTGGACCTTAATGCTAAATGGAGGATGCCGCAGGCAGCACACGTGCCTGGCACCTTCCAGAGGTGCCTGGGAGCAGATAAAGCTGTTTTCTCACTTGTCGTCCCAATTGGAGCACGGTGAAGTACTAGCTTGTTGTTTTCCTTCCCCAAAGGACCAGGATTGAAGGGCAGGGAAGTAAAGTGCTATACACAAGAGATCTCAGATTCTGTCCACTGCAAGCAGAGGAAGATTCTTTGGAAGGGTACTACAGGTTGGATCTTATCTCTGGCAGAGAAAGTGGCTAAGGCTTGCTGTGGTCTCAGTCTTACTTTTTAGGGGCCAGTGCAATAGATGTCCATGTTTCTGTGAGTTTGAAAGAGCATGCCAGAGCCCATGCTGCTCTCCAGGCAGATCTGGTCCCTGAGCTGCTGAGACCTAACAAGCGTTGTTATCCATCCTGATGGCTACTACTCAGGACAAGGAGCCTGGATTGGTTTCAGGAGCTCTTCTACCATTTTGCAAGCTTTGATGACCTCCCCACATGTACTGAATGGGAGGGGATGGGAGATCCCTGCCAGGGTCAGCTGCCCTGCACCACACTTCCCTGCATGGCTCATAGCCCGTGGATGGAGCTCTCCTGCCTAGGCAAGAAGTGAGGATTACAATGCTGTGTGGAGCTCCTGCCCAGAGCGAGGCACGAAGGGCTCCTGGATTCAGTGTTGTTCTTCCCTCTATCCCCATAAAACCCCACAAAGTCTTGCTACAACCCACACACCTCAGTGCTCACCTGCAGCGAGCCCACCTCCTCCCTGCAGGCTGATTATCAAGAGCTTTCCATCCTGAGGTTTCCTATGCAAACATCAAACATTTGTGTTTAAATATTACACTCTTCTGCTGATGTGAAGCTAGTAATTACAGCCAGATGGGACCTGGCTCACAGGCAGACACAGGGCCCACACGCTGCTGAGTGGTGGCTTTTTTTTGCAAAACCATGTGGCCGACCACCGGCAGAAATATCAAAAAAGCTGAATGCAATTAAAAACAATGAGAAAAAAAAGACATTCTAAATATATCATGCAATGTATTCCAGGTGAGCACTAAATGTTCTGGCTGCAGCGCCTGGCAGCCCTAGTACTATACATGGGACAGGATCCAAGGCAGTGTGCTCAAGCCATACATCCCTCCAGGCACAGCCTGACAATATGACATGCACTGATTTGGTGTCAGCACCTCCTGCAGCACCAGCAGGATCTGATCCTGCAAAGCCTCCCTCAGCTGAGGAAGAACTCTTTTTGCACAAGAGCCTAAATCATCCCACACTCTAGTCCATCAAAGCAGCCCTTACAAAGGTGTCATAGTCCCAGGGCCACCACGCTGCTGGCATGAGCTTACAGCTGCTGCTGCCTCAGCTGCTGAGTGGAGGGATCACCTTCACTGCACAAGCCTGCACACACTTCTGCCTTGCACAAGCTGCCCAGGGTAGGAAATATTCTAGGATTTCAGACCTGATTCTATTCAAGGTAAAACAAAAGCACTGCAGTGAGTGGTGGACTTATTTCCCCTGGATCGTAGCCCACAGTCCATATTCACATTGAACATCTGATTGTGTTTTTAATAGATAATCCTCTCCCTATTGCCTCTCCCCTACACATCAACCAAAAAGTGAGCCAGAACGTACCAGTTTAAGCAAAATGCCTCACTGTTTGTCCTACCCAACACCTGTGGTGTATATACACAGCGCTAAGTGCTCAGGAAACAATCCCTTCTTTGCCCCACAGACCTGATTGAGTTCCAGCAGTAACAGTGATACAGGTAGCAGCCACAGTTGTTGCCTGAAAGACAGGCTAGAGTTAGCCCATTATGCACAGTTTATGCAGCCCCAGAAACCACTGCAGATGATGCCATTTTGAGCTATTAGGGTCACAGCCCTTCCTCTACAAATCAATCCAGCTCTGTGGCTCGCCTTCTTTCTTTTTTACTCTCAGGATGCTCCCAAGCCAATTACTGCAAAGCCAGAGCCCAGTTTCCTGTCTAAACAGCCAGGGATGTTTAATTCCTCAGGACAACTGCTGGGATATGTTCTCCATGTTGTAGCAGTCAGCATTACACAGGTACCTGCTCACCCATCCATGTGTAAATAGTGTTCCACAGCCAGCCTGCCAGACAGAAGCCAGCAGCTCTGGTTGCAAGGTGAAGAAAGAGAGAAAGCAGCAAATGGGGGTGGGGGCAGGGGAAGAAACCATTGTTTTTTGAGAAACCATAGAGCAATAGCAAGCATGTGCTGTCATTTGAGATAAGTGCCATACCCTCATAGGTTTCCCTGTTGAGGAAATCAGGATCAGCCTTGGCGAGAGATGGAGAACCTTGATCTCACTGCCATCTCTCTGGGGTCTGCTTCTCCCTCTTCTTGTGCTCTATGGGCTTCTAACTTTCCAAATCTTCCTTAAAGGACGTATGAGTAGAGCTTCCAAGGAAGCTTGTTTCTGCTGTCATACACCCCAGGAGAATGTTACCTGTTGGAAAAGGAAGGGAAAGGAAGGGAAAAAAAGAGAAAAGAAGGAAAAAGAAAGGAAGAGGAAGGGTTCAACGCCTCTCTGCTTTCTGCATCCAAGAAGCAGAGCTCTGGCATACCATTACCAACCCTTGTTTCTGCAGTAACCTTATCTGACGCTGCATGGGTCTGTGCAAGCTCTGTTGTACTACTGTTGCCTTCATGAATAATGGATCCCCCTCCACCTTCCCTCTCCTCTTCCCTGTTAGATCTCATTTCATGTTGTATGAAATGGTATGTTTGCTGCTTCCCTGGGCTTGATCTGAACATTCTGATTCCCAGCTTCAGTTCCCCCTCTTCTCAGGATGCGAGTGTAATACAAGAGGGCCCTGACTGGTGAGGGTAGTGCCTGTACCTTTGGCTGCTGGCTTGCCTTCTGCTGGGAAACAGCTGATCTTTGTTATTCTTAGAAACCTGTAAGTTCTCCTTCTCTTCTGGAATTTCCCATTTTAAAGACTGAAAGTAAAGTTCTAGGAAAAAAATGCCCATCATTCTAGTTCTAAAAAGTCAAGTCTCTATGGCTAAAAGAATCATATCTACAATTCTACATGGCTTTGGGTCACAGAACATTGGGGGTCCCTTCTACAGTGCAGTCTGGAGAAATTAATTTCATTTGTTTTTGGAAATAGCCAGCTTTATTCAACGTTATCTGGTAAAGACTGGTATTTTACCTTTATTCTTCTTCAGAAGTCACAGGCTCAGCAGTGAGGTATCCCCAGTCTTACAGGGAATATGCTCTGGCATTTAGCAGCATCATGGGTGCCTCTTGCCTTAGGTCCCGCTGCAGTAGCACCACGATCTGAAATGAGGACTTAATCAAGTTCAGATAAATCTTCTTTGAGTGGCTTTGTAGTGTTTGTAGGTTTGTAGACATGAAGGGCTGTCAAAGCTGTGTGCAGATCCCAGTTTCCCAATCCTTCTCCTTTAGTGTTATTGCTCCATGTTACAAGAAGCACCAAGTTCCCATGCCCTTCTCTGGGGCTGGACCTTACCACTGCCAGCCTCACCAGCCCAGTTTTTAATCTCTGCCACGCTCACTTGGTGTTTCTGCCCCTACAGATCCACTCCCTTTTGGGGGTGTCCATGAGGAGAGCCCATGTTGGCTGATAGTTTAAAAAATAACTGTGAGGATCTGAAAATCAAAGGCAAGGATGGCAAAAACCCTGCAACCAGGGGAGTGGAGTCTGTGCAATTTAGGTGAAAGTGTAATGCTTACGAAGGGAACGAAAGAAAACAGGGTCCTCAGTGAGAAACCCCACTGCCAGAGGCCCTTGGAAAGACACTAAATCAGTTGCCTGGAAACTAATGCTGCCCCTCATTATTGTCAGCAACAGGAAGAACCCACAAGTGCCATAATTCAGGGCACCACCACAGTCTTTTTCTCTTGGCTGAATGGAAGGAGCAAAGAGAAGAGGTTTTTCATGCTCTGTGGGTACCCTCAGCTTAAGGGATTGCAGGCTCACTGCTGTTGCATCTGGATGGTCAGTTCCCATGGCAGACTTTGTGTCCTGAAGTTTAGAGGCTAAATCATCCTTCTACAGCTTTTTTAAAATTAAAGAACAGTTGGACTTTGCAGGATCCTCTGGAGACCATGTCGTCCAACCACCAGGCTCAAAGAAGAGTCTGCTCAAGCAGGGTGATTGGTACCAAATCTCATCAGGTTTTGAGTATCTCCAAGGATGAAAACCCCACAACCTCTCTGGGCAGACAGTTCCAGTGTTGGATTACCCTTCTGGTGAGGTGGTTTTTTTAAGTTTTACTCAAAAACTCTTTCACAAAAAGGACTGTATAAATGACTATTATAGACCTAAACATGCATATACATATGAAATTGCCCAAACCAATCTGGTTGCAGCACATTTAATGTTAATTCCACAGGTGAGCTATTTTCCAGGGGACCCTCGTTCATCCCACACACAGGACAGACTCTGCACCATTAGCAAAAAGTCTCACAAGGTTTTTCTACCGTGTTGTTCAGTGCATGAAGCCTGAGGCAGGATTTACTGCACATTATTCAATCTCTGCTAGGGAGGTAGGATTATTAGTCTCCTAAAAAGCTTTGCAATTGAGTTCACTAAAATAGCTGAATGTTTCAAAACTGGTAATGATTTTAGCTTGGCAAGTGCCCTGCCAGAGGATGGGTCTGCGCTATGGCTGTCTTACAGAGGACGAAGCTTGAGCCCAGAAGGGCTAAAGGAATGGGGTGCTGCATGGACACAAGTGGGACATTACAGAGCACTTAAAAAGGTGTAGCAGCTTCCCTTCAGGGCAAGAGGCTTTAAGAAAGCCAGTGTCCCATGGCAGACCAAGCAGCTGCATGAGGAGCAGCTCAGTGCCTGGGTGGCAGTGGCAGGGTCTGTGCTCACCCCATACCCAGGTGTTGCTCTGCTTTAGTGTGCTCACCACACCAAGTCATTTCCTACAGTCCAGAAACAAAGAGGGTTGGGCTGGAGAAACAAGGGGATTGGTCAATTCAAATTAAAAGAGGCCCAGATTGTCCAAACCTGGGTCTAGACAAGTCTGTCTCATCCTAGTCTAAGCACTTTGCTTTTGGCAGGGCAAGTTGGAAATAAAGAAAGCACCTTGAAAGTCAAGCTCAGGCAGACAGGTAGCACAAAGCATCTGCCATGTGTCCTCCTGGCCCCGGGACTGGAGACATGTAGCCTTGGTGGTGGCTAATCCCTGATTCCACAGCTGTTTCTATAATCCATGGTGGCACTAACCTGCTTGTCTATAGTCCAAGAAACCTTTTGTCTTCAAACCAGAGACCACTGCAGGGACCCCTTTTCCTGACTGCCCCTAGGAGGGAGATTTGGCTTTTGTTTGGGTGAATGCTTTCCTGATTCAGCATGGGAGCAGGGAACAGGACGCATGTTTCAGGAATTAAATCCATTGCAGGAACTGAAAAGATCCTAGTCCCCCAAAAGCTGATCCACAATGTCAAGCAAGGGGGAAAAAAGGAAGGACGGTGGACAAAAAAGACTTTGCAAGGAGCAGACCAGAGGCAGGTTTCACCGTCTGTGGAGGAGAGCAGAGCCTCCCCCCTACCTCCCTCCATCTCCCAGCCCTTCCCTCTTACAAGCTGCAAGTCCCTGGGAGGCCCCTAATCTGCTTTGCTGTACAAAAGACCCAGTCTGCTGGCTTTCCTTTTCTTTTTGCCTATTTAGTTGAAGTGGGGATCAGTTTCCAGGCATGAAGATGGGGAGGGGGAGGAAGCTGGGTGCAAGTGGTCTCTCTGTAAATGAGATTCCTGTGGAGGGCAAGAGCTCAGGTGGTTTAAGGTGGGGGGAGACATAGGGACACAGGTTGTCTGGGTTTGTCAGAATCCTTGCTTTCTAATTACTGAGTTTTTCTGGTGTGCTTGGATATCAGTAGCAAACCAGTGGAGAAGATAACTCCTTCCATCCTTTGTTTTACTTGTGAAACATGATCTCCAGTCTCTTGATCATATTCAGAGAATTTTTCTGCACTGCTTCTGGCATGAATTCAGCTTACCTGTCCAGGACTCCTACCCGATGCTAGATGAGGTCTTGTCAGTACTTCGCAAATGCTATTAATAATTTCCTGCTTCTACTGGCAATATACCAAACCCCTCGGGTCTCGTTCGCCTTTTTGTGCCTTTAGCTCATTGGTGGTTCATAATCACCCATGACTGCTACAACTAAGTTCACCTCCTCCTCAGTCATGTCCAACTGACACACTCCCTGTCTAGCACAAAAAACCCCAACCCTGTGATTAGTCTTGCATTTCGTGCTCTTGAATTTCAACTCGTTCCTGCGTCTCCGTGCTCAAGGTTGTCTGCTGCTTTCTGTTTGATCTCCTGTCTCTTCTGCATTCACAATGCCTCCCCCTCCTGCGTCATCAGCTGGCTTAACCTAAGCGCTTCCACTTCTTATGACAACATCATTCATGGAGAGAATAAACAAGATCAATCCCAGGATCGATTCCAGAGAAACTCCAGTGGTGAACTCTGTCTAGCCTGCTACTGCCTCTGTCCAGAGGTACAGCTTCTGTGCCCAACTTCTATTTCTTCCCACTAATCCCATCATCTTCAGTTTAATTAGTAATTTCCCTGTCACTCCATTGAGCACAGCTTGGCGCATTTGTCTGGAAATTTGTCTAGATAAATTGAGATGAGCAGGCTGTCTCGGCCGAATGCTTTCCATGGCCTGCCGAGCTGGTTCTGCTCCAGACATTTAACCATGCTGGCCTGCAAGTTCTGTTCCAGGTTTTTGCATGCTACCGACCCATCCTCCAAACTCCCCAAGCCCCACAGTAAAAACATTAAACAAACGAGGAATGGGTATTACATACACAACCTTCAGTGTGGTTCTTTCTCTTCTGCAAGAGGTTCTGCCTCTGGAAACCTTGCCATCACACCTGCATTTTGGTATTTTAGTTTGTTTGGGAACCACAAATACCAGCTTGTCCTGGCTGTAGGACATCAATGTGTCTGACTTTTGTGTCTTATTTTGTTATACTATTCAGGCTTTATACTGTTGTTCTCTATCTTGCATGTTGACCCTACAGCCAGCATTATCATCCTCTTCAGGTTGACTGGGAGCCACATTATGAACATCTTGTCTACCCAATAGAGCCATTCTGTAGAGTGGATGCCTGAATGATATTTTCCCCAGTGTCATAACACACTTTGTATGATTTAGGCCAGCTTGGTTTGCCATGTTGTCCTTACTGCTTCCAGGTCTCTAGAGTATTTTGTCTCTTGCCAAAACTGGTACAGGAGGACACTGATCCAGTTGGAACCGAATTTCCCATAGCTGAACTTGTGCTTGTCCGTGTGAGGCCAACCCATCCCAGATCCAGTCCTCAGTTAGGGGCTCAGGGAGCTTTAAGGTTTTGCATTAGCTTTGCTAAATGCCATGCTGGGGGACCTGGCAGTCTCGCTTCTTCCGACCCTCAGGCACTGGGTTCCAGATGTTCCTACTGCAATCCAGGCCTGTCAGAGGCAACTCTGATGCTCTCTGGGAGTGGGCCAGATCCTCTCTAGTGTGGACAACACTAGACCTAGAAGTCATCAACCTTCATCTGGAAGGAAAATAACAAAGCCTATCTGAATTAAATTGTAAAACCCTCTCCGTCAAGCTACTGAAAAACAGTTTTCTCCAATTTAATCCAACCTGCCAGGGCACCAAGATCCCCAAGCAGGGAGAAGTCCATCCTCAGTGAAGGGAGATGAATGGACTCTGAACAGAGAAATGAGCAGACTGCATGTGTTGTAGAGGAGGCTGGAACAGAGCCCACATCCTGTAAGGGACAGGTTGGATGGGCCCACTGGATGGTCACCACTCTGTGTTAACCTTGGCAGGAGACTCCCTGGGCATTGCTTTGCTCCCCGTGCTTCCCGGGATGCTGTCTGGGTACCCGGCTTCCCCGGAGACCGTGCTGGTTGCTCACACCTCACCTGCCCCACTGAGAACACCGAAAGCAAAGCCGGAGCCTCACCACGCTGCCCTCTAAAGCCTCTGTCTTGCAGTGGAAATAAATTGCCTCAGATTCCCGTAACTCAGGCAGAAAACCCAGGCCCCTTGCTGATAAAACCAGGCAGCCTGGACAGCGTTGCCCTGGCAACCTGCACTTTCTTCCCCATCCTTTTGTTCGGCCTCGGACCCAGACTTTTGTACCCAGCCATAATGGGGCCAGACTCTTGGGATGTTTACGGGGTGAGGTGAGAGGAATTTCATTCAGCCGTGTCTTGCTTGGCCCGTCTCCTTCCGCAGGGTGAGGGAGGAATGTTATTGACCAAGGCCCCATGCAGCGACCGAGGCACTAAAGAAAGGCACTTTAGACTTTCCGACAAAGAAAAGAAATTCCTGCCCTCCCCCATGCAAACATACCCCCCCTGCCCCAACGCGCCTTTTGTTTCCTTATTCGTCTTTTGGTAACTTCCCCGCTCACCCACTCCTGCCCACAGCTGCTCTCACCAGGCACAAACAAAACCCTTCAGCATGCCCCGTGTGCCTGCCAGCTCCAAGCGGCAAGGCATTCAATAATCCTCCTGGATCCCCATCCTCCGAGGCACCTTGACAATAAAACAAAGCTGGACATGTGCTGAGTTTGCAGGAGCAGCAGGGCTTTGCAGCTGAGACTGGGGCATGGAGCAGCCAAACACAGCAGGGAGCTGGAGCAGGACCCTCAGCCCACTCTGAGACCCCACCACACTTAGTCCCCTGCTCTCTGGTTCAGGGTGGAAAGGGTTAAGCACATCAGGTCCAACTGCCTGCTGAGAAGACAAAAGTCTGCCTTGACATCCAATATTGAAGCTCCCAGGGACACCACTGAGGAATTCCCATTAGCTGGTGTTTGTGGAAAGCCTTATATCAAATGCCAAGGACAGCCAGTTTGCTTTCCTCGTGCCAGTGACTGGGAGAGCAGCAACACCTTCCTGGCACTGCATTTCAGGGAAGAAGCAATGCAGACACAGACCAAGTGGGGCCTTTGTGGTGAAAAGGCAGGCAAGTCTTTCCCCTTGTCCCCCTCTACTGCTGGCAGCTCCAGCAGCAGCCAAATCCCCCTGGTGAACCTGTAGCCTGACTGGACCAGACCTGTGCCTGGGTTCAGGTAGCTCTTTTCAGAGGACGACCCCACAGCATCACTATTCCTGGCCTTCAGACTTCATAGTGTCTTAAGAGAAGACAAATAAATCCACAGTTTGGGCAGAACCCTGCCCCACAGCGCTCTGCTTTCAGGGCACCTGTGCAAAGGAAAAGGCATGAGCGGAGATGGGATGCTGGGAAGGATGGGCACTGAGTTTTGTTCAGTTCTACCAGCGGCATAAAAGAA
The DNA here is from genome assembly GCA_013400975.1 of Atrichornis clamosus. NCBI lineage: Eukaryota > Metazoa > Chordata > Aves > Passeriformes > Menuridae > Atrichornis > Atrichornis clamosus. Next base: position 18,098 of record WBMZ01007528.1, on the reverse strand, counting down.
GCTAAAGCCCAAGCTGGTGTTGTCTGACTGGGCAAGGACCCCTTGAGAAGTGAGTGGCTCCTGCTGTGGGCAGTGTCCCAGTGCTTGGCCATCCTGGGGAACTCTGCCAGCAGAGAAGAGCCTGCAACTCTTAGCAGAGACAATGAGTGTCTTACAGATGGTGAGAAACACTGCCGGCAGCTTTTCTTTAATCCTGAATGGATTGTTATGGTATTGCTCTCTCCCAGCTGGATTACCTGATTAAAAGTGAGCTCATACATCATAGCCTTTCACTTCAGCTGGCGCTACTAGAAGGTGGAGGAAAAAGGTCCGGACACCAGTTTTCCTAACACTTGTCTTTGAGACTTCTACTCTTCCATCATGTCTACTGAAAAAACAAATTAGCTAATAGTTTTAAAAAGTGATTAGTGAGCTGGAGAGCAGAGAGGAGAGGCAACATAGATGATGGAGGACTACAAGACACCTTCTCCTGGGACTGTCGCCAGCAAAAACTAAAGCCTAGGGTATGCCCAGTTGGCTCTTGACAAAGGACTGGCACCATTTCAGTGCTGCTTGCCTCAAAGACATGAAAACCCAGTGAAAAACTAGGCTGGGAACCAAGAGGAAGCAAAATGCACACCAACCATGAATAATGGGGCAAATGTGTCAATGCTAACAGAAACACATAGCAGCCCTTCCCTTTGTCCAGCCTTGGCAAGGTCTTTCCAAAAGCTGCTGCTGAAGTGAGCCTTTCTGGATCAAACAGTGAGTGCCTGCAGGCGTGATCCCCAAGCTGGGTTTGATTTATGTGTTTAGGATTAGTGATTCAGCTGCAGTGAGGGATCACATGCTGGAGGCACTCTCACATTGCTCCTCCATCACCTGCACCTCCCTCATGCCATCCTGCTGATCCCTCATTTTTGGGCAGGTTTACTCAGCATTGATTTTCCTTTTCAAAAGCAATTCAATTTGAAGTTCTTGAAAACAGCTCCTGAGCAACCCTGAGATGTGGAGCCACACTGAAAAGGTCCCTTTTCTTGCATTTGCAGGAGCATGAGCATTCATGTTTTTTATATTTCCTTGTAGTGGGACAGAGAAGAGGAAACAACAGGTCGGGGGAAGCAGGCTCAGGTGCACTCACAAAGATATTGGGAGGTGCAGCAGAAGAACACTGCTTGTGGACCAGAAGAAGGAACAAGGACTGAAGTTCTCACTGCTGATGGTAGAGGAACTTGGACAGCAAGAAGCCAAATGCCCAAAGCATCTGGTTGGGGAGAAAATCTCTGCTTAGATGTCCCTGCTCCCCCACTCTGCCTTGGTCACTCACTCAACCTCAAAGAAACCAGTTTTGTTTCTACATTATTCACAGCAATCTTCACAGGGTTACAGAGCCCCTTCAGGATCTCAGTGAGGAGATGTGGTGCAACATCTTCAAATGGTGTCTCCAACAGCAGCTAATCAGGGACACTGGAACTGTGGGAGTGGGAATTGTGTCAGGCTGGCACAGGAAAATTCTGCCACTAGTGTCTCATCAAGCCAACGCGGGCTTAACCTGTCAGGCAAAACAAGAAGTGGTAGAGACAGAGTACCAGTTAATAGGCTTTAGGACATACAAAGCAGCAGGAAACCCATTTTTCTCCAACCACCCACATCCCATACGGATGTAGCTTTGAGGGTTTTTTTCGGCTTTGTGTTGGTGGAAACAAAAGCAAGTCCCTTCTGCAACCCATTTGAGCAAGAAAAATGAGATAGAGGCTCCTGGGGGGGCTTGTTTTATCCGAGATGCTGGTGCTGAGGGGATAGTATAGAGACCAGTGGAGTATGAATGGTGCGCTAAATTTGGGGCTGCCAGGGATGTCTCAGATGGGACAGTGACAGCATTGCACTTCCCCTTGCCTTGGTCCAGGTGGGTTTGTCCTGCCAGTGCCACAGAGTGTTGACAAGGGGTTAGCTGTAATGCTGCCCCCCTCTTTTTAGAGGGCAAATTAGGGCCAGTTTGTCACAGCAGCAGCATTTCTGCATCCAGCCATGCCCAGAGGTCCCCAGAAGTATGAGACGGTTCCTCGCCATGGGGGCTGTGGCAGATGTTCAGTGCAGCCAGAGGTAAATTGTCTGCAAATCTGATGAAGTCCAATTGGGTTTTTCTCCTGTTTCAAATATTAGGTACTCTGATGTGCCTAAAGCACCTTGGATGATCTGTAAGTCAGAGACTTTTGCATGGAAGTATTTCCCTGGGATCACTTCTAGAAGAGAGAGAAAGAGAGGGAGACAGGGTAAGAGAGAGATTTTATCTGAAGTTCCCTTTTAAAAAACAATCCATAACTTCAATTTTCAGATCAATGTAAAAAAAAAAAAAAACCTAAAAAAATCTATCAAATTATTCTCTTCCTACATTCTTCTGACACTGCTTTTCTCAGCCCTCTCCTCCTCCCAGCCTGTTAGCTGTAGAAGCATTGCAGGGTGCTCAAGGTGACAGGAGACTGTTTGATTACAGCAGCTGAGCTCTGAGTGCCATGGGTTCCTGCCTTAACCTGCTGTTTGGTGGAAGCTCAGCACCAGCTCCAAAGGTGGGGTTCCATTGCTTTGGTGGGAGGTAGGAGATGGAGGTTCTTCTGCTTTAAAAAGCAAACTGTCAGTGTCACTATTAATGAACTTGAGTTGTGTCAGTGGAGCAACAGAAAAAAATGGGAAGCAAAAAGAGAGCAGCTGAAGAAATTCCTAGATTTGCTTTTTCTGTCCGAAGAACAGAAACAAAAATGTAAAGGGGATCAAACAAATGGAAAATGCATCAAGACGAAGCAGAAATGGTGTCAACTTTCCAGCAAATTACACACTTGGCGTTTAGAGACCACAACTCTGATTTCCAGTCCTCAGGGATATTTCAGCGCATCATCTTCAAGCTGGCTTTCTCATTCAGCTGCAGTTGTGTCTGACGGCTGGTGTGGGCTCTAAAATCGTGAGAGATTACTGTTAATAAAGGCAACAGCCCTCCCATCCCCTTGCTGTATTTTAAGAATGGCCTTGTGCTGGAGATGGCACATTGTTTCCCTTCTACAACCATCCATCAAGGACAGTTCATCTCAGATCCGATAAATCCTATTATTTCAGCTGCACATTTCCACTGCCTCCAAATCAGCAGCTGATGATATGCAGAGTGTTGCAATAAATGTTTATGGCTCTGCTTCTCCTCAGCCTTTAATTTCAATGGTTTGATGTTGATCAGCCCCTTGAACAGCCGCTCGTTCACATCATTACTGGTGTGTGCAAACAGCCCGTGCTGGGGACCAGCGCCAGCTCAGCCGCCGTGCTGATCTTGGCTTGTTAGAGGTGTTTCCAGATATGATCTTATAACTCATGGAAACGAATGGTTTCCTCCAGCCCTGAGTTACATCCTCCGCTGTAGCGCGAGCATACGCTACGGTGTATTTACGCATGGCTGAATGCCCTGGGTGTACACATAGCAGGGGATTTTATTAAAACCTATACCCACCTCAGTGCTTCTGGGCAAATTCACAGCCGAGGCACACCATCAGTTTGGGAGCTACACACTGGCTGTGAAAGCCAGTAATTAAACATTCCCCCAAACCAGCGAGCGGCCGTTTCCCTGCCAGCCTCCTGCCTTTGCCCACGGAGCAGACAGATGCAGGGGAGGATGCTGCTGCTCTCCCCTGCCTGAAGTATTGCAAAGGCCAGAGGACGCTGCCATGGAGGTCAGGACCTGCTGGTGTGAGCTGCTGTGCTAACATCTATTTTTTGCCACGTTTTGGACTTGGCAAGTCCAACTGTGAAGCTGTGGTGCAGATTTTGGGCAAACAGCCTGTGCAGGGGGTCTGAGGCAGAGCTGAGCCTGTATGCCTTGGGTCCTTGTCCAAGGTGACCATCCTTGTACAGATCCCAGTGTGGACTGAGATCCCAGTACTGACCATGTCTTGTGCCCCACTATGGACAAGGTCAAGGCTTTCCCAGCCACACATCTTACCATGGTAAACAAACCAAACTTCTAGGCCACTATGGTAGCCAAGTTGATGGACAGCATTTCACAGCTCCATGGAGACAGCAGCTCAGAAGCCCAGAGCAACAGCAAAACCTGTGGAACCTGAATTGAAGGCACTTCCAGACTGCTCAGGACCAGGATAGTGCTTATGGGGAAGAGGAGACAAAATGTACATCCTGAAGTTTGCATATGACACCAAAGTGGGATGTGTTTGGAGTGGGGGTGCTGGTGCCAGCTCCTAGCAGGATGGTCCCGATGTCACTGGGGTGTGTGGTTTCTTGGAAGATGGTCCAATTCTGGCACAACCGAAGGTGTCCCTGTGCAGGTGTTATGACTGGGGGTCTTGCTTGGAGATGGTGCACAGTGCAGGAGGTGAGTGGAGATGGACCTGTCCTCTCTACCAGGTTCAAGGCTGTGGGTGGTGAACAAGGGAGACAAAAGAGGGAATAGTGGTCTCTCCGTGCTGTAGCTCTTTGCAGGTGTCAATGCAAGGGAAGACACAAGTCTATGGAGCTCAGTTGTGCTGGGATTCTATGGACATGAGCCCGACAGAGACCTTGGTGCTTGCAGAGACACAGTGATGTCAAGTGACTGCAGCTGCAGGACTATGTGTTCCACATCCCTACTGGAGGATACAGACTGCACCTGCAGCTGTGGCAGAGCTGATGCTGGGAGGCTCAGGCACAGCAGGAGGACACAAGGGAGAACCAGGAGCTGAGGATGGGTGACATCTGCAGATGGTGCTACCCAGCTGGTGACTCCAGCATGAGTGGGGAGTGAAGCCCTTGAGGAGCAAGAGGAAGGCTCAGGACAGGTATACCTGCTGGCCCAAGCCTGGGGAAGGGGAGTAGGGAAGATGAGCTGGGGCTCTGCTTGACAGAAGAAATGAAGTTCACAGCTCACTTGTCAACATGGAAAGGGGAAGGGGGGGACTTCCTGGGAGCGGGATGGAGCTGGGGAGTGCGGGTCGTTAGCCTTCTGCTCACATCGGCGGGGGAAAGCAGTTTCATTTGCTGGCCTGATTGGACTGATGAGATTTCCATATTCTTCATTAAGGGGCTGCCAGCAAGCGCGGCTGGGCTGCCATTTCCCATTACTCACAGCCTATCCATTATGCAAAAGGCGAAAGGGAGAGGGATGAGCCCGTGAGCCCAGATAGCGGCTGTAATGATCCTGTCAGCCTCGCCCCGGCACCGGGGAGAGGGGAGCCAAGGGTGCTGCAGAGCCGCCTGGGAGCGCTGCCTGCCTCCTTCCCTGCCTGCTTCCCTGCCTGGGCACATGCTCGCTCCTGCAGGTGCCAGGTGGGTGGCATCACGCTTGATGCCTCATCCTGGTCTCTCCATGCCCAACATTCAGCTCTCCTGCCCTGCCCCACTCCCCCCACTGGAGCAAGGGGGCAGGTGAGCTAAGTCACACTGCAGCGAGCCCAGTGCAGAGGAAAGGAGGGATGAATTACCAGCCCCAGGATGTGCCCACCAGCCTCCTGGCTATCCGAGGGGGCTGCAGGACACCCCCTCCCCAGCCCCTTCCCCATGGCAGATGAAGTGGGGCTGCCTGGTGCTCTGCACAGCCCTGGTGCTTCAGGATGGGGTGTGGCAGGGAGCAGGGAGAGGAAGGTGAAAAAGCCTCCCTTGGTCATGGGATGATAGAAGGCAGGGATAGGTACAGCTGCACCCCACTGACCCCCAGGCAGGCACTGCTCCTTTCTGCATGCCCTCACCACGTACCATGGGAGCTCCAAGCCTTCAGGCTTGGTGCCCTACTACTCCCCATCCCTCCCCAGGGATCACGACCCATGTGTGGAGCAGTTTGATGGGGCTGTGTGCAGTTTGAAGGAAGGAATGACGAAAGGATCATCGCCAGAGCCTGGGTCCACCCAGAGAGAGCCTGTGCTGGGGGAGATTGGGAAAATTACCTCTCAACCCCAGTATTGAACTGGGTTGCTGCAGGGAGGTCTCGGAGCTGGGAGCTCTTCCCAAGGTATCTGTCATGCCTGACCTCAGCTGTCACCAGCAGGCAATTATCTCAGTGCTGAGAGATCGCGGCGGGGATGCAAGGACCCAGCTCTCCTCCTGCCTCCCCTTAAGCCCCCTTTTCCCCACCTCACTTGCCACGGTGGTGCAGGCAGCAGTAACTTTCCATTGGATAGAGGCCGCAGGCAAGGCAGCCCCTGGAATGCTGGCTATGTTGCCCGGCATCCATCCCAGGTTGTGGATGGAGCTCCCTGCCATGCTCCTTCCTCAGTGGGGGCTGATTTGTGGCGTAGGGAGAGGGATGGGGGAAAGCTGCTGGTGCCTGTGCAGCCTCTCCATCCCCTCAACACCCTTCAGCTGTATTTCACAGAATTGTTTACAAGTCTCACCTCCCTGGAGGGAGTGTGGGTCAGCTCCAAGTGAGGCTGCTACCGGCGAAGCTGCACTTGGAGGAGGATGCCAAACGCCCAGCCGCTGGAAGGAACAGGAACACGTGTCAAGGGAGAGCCTCCATTTATTAGTGACAGTAACCTCAGTAAAAAATAGCCTGGTCTTTGTCACATCTTCATCCCTTCAGTGTCTCTGCGGGGCACAGGCAGAGCAGCTCTAATTGCTCCCGGGTGTGGGAAGCGGAGATCAGAGCCTGGCATCTCTCTCCTCACCCTCTCATGCTTTCTTCTCGCCTTTCTCTCTTCCTCTCCACCCTTTTCTCCACTATCCCTCTTTCATTTGCCAGCACCAATATGACCAGCGTACGTGGCTGTCTTTGCTGCTTCATCCCTGCCCATATTCACCCTCACATGCCTTCAGAGATCTTGGTCTCACTGCTGGGTCCCTGGGAGGTGTTGCCTGTGGCTGTCCCCTGCCTTCCTGGGTGCTTCTGGGGACTTCTGTAGCACAGGCTCTTGTCCCTCCCCTGTGTGCAGGCAGGAGGAGCACACCAAGAGGGACAGGCAGGGAAGGCAGATGCTGCCCCATGGCCAAGTCCTGCCTTTGGGGTGGGAGATCTGCCTGGGGGGACATGGGGCGAGAAGGGTTAACTGCCCCTGGTGCGGTGCCATCGCTGGGTGCCCATCAGCTGCCCCGTGTTGCACCAACAGCGGGCACTGAATCCCTTCCTTGTTGGCAGCGCTCCAGCCTGGAGAAGGAAGCTGCTGAGAAAATGCAATTACAGCAAACAACAGCCACACGCGCAAGCGCTGCAATCCACACCTGGCACTAATTAACTTAATTAGCCCTTAATGAGCTACACTGGTCGGAAGGCCTATTTTTACTTAATTATCCCCTAATGTGCTTGGCAGAAAGTGGGGGCCCTGATGGATGGAGAGGTTTACCTGGCTTCCTCTACTCCGGCAGGTTACTCCATCATCCCGGCATCCCTAACGAGCTGAGCTGCCGAGAGTGGAGCAGGGATGAGCCCAGGATGGGTGGCAGCCTGGCACCCAGTGGCACTTGCCTGACAAATGGAAGGGTTTGGCTACACTTATGGAGGACCCTGCGTGGCTTGCCACTGCGTCCCACCTCCCCAGGTCTGGGTGACATTTAGGAGAGCCTGTGGTGCTGCACTGGTTGGGTGAAGTCGTGGTGCTGGTGCAAAAGACTTTCCTGGGACATGGTGGCCTGAAGCTGCCAGGCAGTGCCATTTGGTTCCAGGTGGGATGGTGAGATCTGACCCCCCAGGTGGCTGGAGGAGAGGTGGGGGCCCAGGCCCAAAGCATTGTGTCCCATCCCAGGGAGCCCCATGCAAGGAAACACCCTGCACGTGACACAGGCAGGGTGGGATGGGGTAACTCCATTGATCCCTGGGGAATATGGGACTGGAGCAGGCTGGGAATGGGAACAGCCCAGTGCCACCAGAACAGCTCTCCTGCATCCTGTGCTCTCCAGCTGCAACTGGGTGAGAGGAGCTGGTCCCAGGTGCAGGGAGAATGCTGTGGTTCCCTGGATCCGGCCCTGCTGTTTCCACAACAACTGACATCATCCAGGCCGGCCCTGGTAGCTGCGGCATCTCTGGGGGCTCCCTAAGAAAGCCTGTCCCGAACACCTGAGTTAAAGGTGTGGGAGCCAACACCTCCAAACTGTGTCCTGAGGAGGCTAGAAGTGGGGTGCAGTGACCTGCTGTGGCAAGCCAAGGAGGTGACAGTGACAGGGTAGGGAGGGGATGGTGCCTGTCACTGACCCTTATTCATACCATCCCTCAATGTAAAGATTTACGTTTAAATTAAAAGAAGAGCATGAGCCAGGAGGGCAGTGCCACTCTCCCAGGCTTGTCGAGCTGCTTCCCAGATGGATGTCCCTGTAAATTATAGATCGAATCTGCTGTGCTTTCCAGCAGCACTGGAGCACAGAGCTGATGACGTGCTTGTGAAAGGAGTGGCTGTCCCTCACAGCATGGCACGACTGGACACCGTGGGGTTGGCGCTCTTCTCTCACTGGCCCTGCAATGCCACCACTGTCACCACACGGCCAAGCCTGGCCTTGCCAGCAAGTGGCACCTGGCTGTGCCGAGGCAGTCGGGCAGTCCTTCTTCCTCCACCTCCTCCTCCTCCTCACCTTAGCAGATTCAGTGGACAGTACCATGTCTAATATTGCCTTCCCTTGAGTTTGGTCCCTCCACTTTTCATCATTCTTCATCCCATCCCTTTGGTGGGATGATTTCCTAAAGCTATTTTAGTAAAATTTCTTTCTCTTTAAGCTTTGCAGCCCAAACCTTGGCAAAACACTGGCCTGTTGCTTTCCCAGGGCAGGCTGTGGTGCAGAGCCATGGTGGGTCCTTAGCTGCTGGAGCCACTGTCCCTGCACACCATCCCATGGGATACCCTGCCTGTGTCCTTCAAGACTCTCTGGGCTGACAGATCCTTTTGCATCTCCTACTCATTTGTTTAATAGATTTGGGACCAGTAAGTTGGTCTTTATTGCCTTTTCTGGGTCTTAAAGAACTGTGCTGGGAGTAGGAAAGGTGTGCAGGCTTTTAGGAAATTTCTTCTACTCTGGAATTTGGTTAATTCACTCCCTTTTCACTGATGACTCGAATCAGAAGTGTGAGACCCTTAATTCACACATTGAAGTGTGTTGAGTATTTAAAGGAGGGTGGGGGGGTCTGAGGGTCCTGGCTGCTGCCCTGGCAGCAAAGGGCCTGGCCTGTCCCCCAGGAGCATCCTGTCCTTTGGGGGATTTCTGTCTCAAAGAGGCAGTCCTGTCCTGGAACAGGGGATCCTGTCCCCAAGGGATGTCCTGTCACGGACAGGGGTCCTATTCCTAAGGAACATCCTGTTCTGAACTGGGGTCCTGCACCTAAGGAACATCCTGTCCCCAAGGGTTATCCTTACCTGGATGCGTGTCCTCTATCCAAAAGGTTTTCTGCTCCCATGCAACATCCTGTCCCCATGAGGTGTTCCTTCTCCATGAGGTGTCCTGTCCCAATGGATGTCCGCAGCCCCACACCAAGGGATGTTTTCCACCCTGCTCACACCATGGCACAGCTGGGTACCCACAAACACCCCTGGTAGCCCAGCTTTCCCTGAGGGACCGCCACTCACCCAACCTTGCCCCCACTACGCCCCCTCCCCACAGGCAGGGCTCCAGGTAGAGCTCACAGCAGGATTGTAGCAATGCTTTGGTACAGTAAAAAGGGGTCTTAGGTCACTCAGGGTAGCCCTGCTGGAGGGGCTGGCAGCCATCCCCAAAACTGGGACTGTTCATTTGTTGTTGTGGAGAGAAAATAGGGCACTGAAGAGCGTTTGAAGGTGAGCTGATACAGATTTATTGGTGGCTGGGCCTCTTTGGGAGAGGCATTTAAGTAGCGCTAAGAGGATGCTGGAAGAGGGTTTCCAGCAGTGAAATCTCTCATTTGTTCCTAAAGGAGAGTGGGGGGCTCCAGCCATTCAGTCCACCTGGAAAGCACCTGCCGCTGCAGCAACGTGGCTGTTTTAACCACGGCCTGCAGCCCCTGGCCGTGTTCCCATCCCCTCCCACTCACCATCCCTGCCTTTGACCCCCGCCTCCCCCACCAAGCAGCATTTTGGCATCTAAATTCAACAGAAATAAGCTTTTTTTCCAAAGACACCTTGCTCCTGGTGACCCAAGGGTGCTCCCTGGGAACAGCATCCACCTCACCTGAGCACCGCTGCCTGCCTCCCTGGAGAGGGAAAACCCCACGGCAGGGCTCAGGCATCACCCCCACTTGGGCTTTATCTTTGTCATTTTATTAATCTCTCATTTGAAATGGATACAAGGAGGGGGGAGAGATAAATTAGTCCCATTCTTCTGGGAAGAATGAAGTGACCCTGTGAGGCGAGGGATGACGGTGCCAGCCCCACTGGCCCAGGCAGAAATGCTAATTTCTCCTTTCCTCCACCAAAGCCGGAGTAAAAAATGCTAATGGGGCTGACGGCGGGCTGCAGATAAAAGTCTGTGTCTGCTCGCGCGCACACAGATGGGTTTGAGCGCCGCGATAAGCTGGCAAACAAGGTAATTAAAATAATTAAAATGCTAAACAAAGGGGAGGATGGAGACAAGCGGTACAAAGGGCTGGGAGGGACGAGCAGCTCCTGGGAAATGGTAACTGGGTGCGGGCAAGGAAGAGGAAGGCAGAGGGATAGAGGTGGGTGGGCTGGGTCTCCCAGGAAAGAAGGGCCGTGGGGTACACCAGGTAACCACCCCAATAGGGAGGCCCCATCCCTGGGTTGCAACTGGCCCTGGCCACAGTGACATCCTTCTCTTGCCCATCCCCTGCCTGCCCCAGTGTCCCCTGCACAGGTGACTGGGGGGAACCTGGCAAATTCCCACTGCCTTGGCAAGTTTCTACAGTTTAAAACAAACTACCCCCAAAACAGGCATGTTCTGCTGCTGGAAATTACTATCTCAAAGTCTCCCTTTTATTAACAGCATCCATTAAAATATAAAAAAAGCAAGGTTGAAATTAGAATTAATTTTTGTTTCAGGCCAGAAGCAAAGTTTTATTTAAAGCAAAGTCCTCAAGTGGCAGGCAGCTTTCCTCTGCAAGTAGAGCTGGGGTCTGGAGCTAATTTAGAGACCTCTGTGCCATGCTGAGGCCAAATCCCAGCATCACCATCTGGAAATCCACATTGGTGCAGCATTTGGCAGGGATGTCCCTGATGGGCTGCCACCACCACGCAAGGTACAACATGGAATTGGGATGCCCCAGCCAGGCTGTGTTGCCCCATGCCAGGTTCAGGATGCCCCGAAGGACCACACTTCTCCTTCCCCATGGCTGTGCATCCATCTCTGGTGCTTTCCTGGTGGCCATGCCCCCTGGAGCTGGAGCAAGGAGCCTGACAGACAGTTTTAGCAGAAGCCATGGAAGGTGGGGAACAAGCAGATGCCCTGTGAGATGTGATGGGGGGGTCGGGGCTGACATCCCCCCTCTAAGCTTCCTGCTGTGAAGGAGCTGTAGCCAAAAAGCAGGCCGGGGGCTGGCAGCCTGCCCGCGGTGAGCTGAATCTCCGGCTGCAGTTTGAAGCTCGCAGACAGCTATTTAACACAAACAGCCAAGCTGTTATCTTTTCCCTTAGGGCCACCATCCCTTTCGCTTCTCAAATGCCAAATTACAGCCTACATTTAATTTCAATGCCACGGGGAGATGCATGTCAAGGGAGGGCAGCTTCGTTTAAAATTAGCCACATTAGATTAGCGGTGATACAGCCAGGGAGGAGGGTTCGGAGAGAGGAGATGCGTCCCCATGAACTTTGGAGGAATTCCTCTAGGAATGTTGAGGATTTGGGTTCCAGTGGAGCCAGGTCTGCCCCATCTGCTGCATCCCTGGCTCCACAGGGATGCTGGTTCTGGCTGGGGATGTCCCATGCTTCATGGGGTCAGGGAAGGGATTTATGGTGTGGAAGGCACAATGCGGAGCTGGCGCGGACAGATACAGGGCACGAGGTGTGTTTTCAGTCATCAGCTGTTAATTATTTGACCAAGGGAAATTTATAAGGATCCTCAGTGGAAATAGTATATTTTTTTCCACACAGCACACTTACGGGAGCAGGGCATGAGGTGGTATTGGCTTCCCAGCCATGGCGTTGGCATCAGTGGGACTCCTGCGAGCTTTTTGCCTGGATATGGGTAGAACAAGCAAGAGGTTAAAGACCAGTGAGCCTCTGCTACTGCACAGCTTCATGCTGCTCTGGTCTGAGCCCCCAGAATGATGTTTTTTGGCGGGGGGACAATCAAAGGAGTTTGAAGCCAGCCGTGCACACACGGAAAGTGTCAGCCCAAATCTCAATTTCTTTTTCTTTACATTGAAATGCAGAAATGCTAAAATTGTGGGCAATGCTTTCATGGGGAATAGTGACAGCCAGGAAAAAAAGAGAGAGCCCGTAATTGCAGGCTTTCACTGACAGCAAAACAACCCTTTAATAATAACTAAATACAAGGAGCGTGCAGAGAGCAATCTTCTCCGAAAGAAACAAACACTGATTTTCCTTTTTTTTTCTCCTCACCAGAAACATCTCTGCCACAAAAGGGCTGGCTGGCATCACCCACATCTCCTCCAGACCCAAGGTTTCAGTTTGCCCCACCAAAGATTTCCAGGCTCGTTGGTGTGTGGCAGGAGAGGATGAACCCTGGCAATGCCCCTGTTCCTTCACGCCAGTACACAGCAGTGCCAGCCCAGCCACTCATGGGGTGTATGATGGGTTCATGGTGGGGTCAGGCATCCCTGTACTCTGGGAACCAACCTAGACAATAAAACTATTGAGGCCTCAGAATCCCCTGGGGTAGAGCTACAGGGGGTAGACATGGACAGGCATTGGGAGTGAAGCAGAAGAAATATGGAGAAGGTCCCCAGGGCAGTCCCTGATGGGGTGGGGGCAGTGGTGCCATGGGGCAATGCCACCCCTGCTCCAGCTCCATGCTCAGTGTGGAGCCCTTCAGGCAGGCTGCGGCAGGAATTGGGCAGCCCTGTGGTTCAGGGATGCTGCTGCACGTCCCCGTTGCAGAGGTCCTTCTGCACGCCCCCGTCTCAGGGCTGCTCCAGCCCGTCCCCACTGTGGGGATGCTCCTGCACAGCACTGGTGCTGGCTGCCTGCGCCCCTCACCCCAGCTCGCCCCAGGGGACACAGAGACCAGCGTGGCTCCCGCAGGGGCAGAGGAGATGCTGGCGGGTCTGTGGCTGGTTCCATGTGGAATTCAGCAGCTGTCTCTCACAGCATACCAGTCCTGCAGCACTCCCAGTTTCAGTGGACCACACTGTCCTGCTCTTCCTCACTGAACCCCCTGCCCTGCACAGCAAATCCAACACCCTCGTTGTGGGCAGCTCTTCCCTACCCAAAGACCACCCAAAATACAGTTTGCCTTCCCATGCAACCAGCCAGCTATTTTTACAGCAGGTGAGGAAGCAGTGGAGGAAGGGGGGAGCATGGCCAGGCAGAGCTGAGCTGAGCTGCAGGGATGCTCCATCAACATGCAGAGGCACGTGCCAGTTCGACAGTGGCCGGACAGCGTCTAGCTCATCCAGACAAACTGCTGTGGGGGAAAGGTGGAAATTCAGCCCCAGAAATAATGGTGGAGAAGAAATCCCCTTGCCTCGAGCCCAGGACAATGGGCTGAATCCCACCCATGGGACCTGCCAGCGGGAACTCCTTGTGGCCCTGCCTGTAATTAGGCTGTAATTTAGGTGGTAGCTCCAATTAGAGGAGTGAGGCCACATCTTCAGCTTGTACAAATCGGAGGTGTAAACCCGGTGGCACCCCCTGCCTGTCCCCTCCTGCTCCCTGGCGAGTGGCATTCAGGGTGGGAAGCTGCTGTGCCAGGTCTGGACTGGCCAAGCCGCCGGTGCCAGCCCTGGTACTCAGGAATCTGCCGCCTCGTGGGGCTTCAACTAATGTGACTTGCATCTGTAATTTACTTTTAAAAGGGGATTCTTGCTTTCTCTCTCTCCACACTGCCTGCTGGCTGCTCCAGGATTTTCCAAGCAAAGGGAAGGGGAAGAGGGGTATGAATAAAATATCATCATGACAGCTTTTATATATATATACATGAACCCGCTCTGTCAGGCTGCGAGCTTCATTTTTAAATAAGAAGCTCAGCTCCGTTCCCAAGAGGCCAGGAGAACGCAGCGGGCTTTTAAGAGAAGGGACCAAAACAGAAGAGCATTTTCCTCTTCCATCACATCAGACTGGAGCTGGGTTAATTACGCTTCTCTGTCCTGATTTAAGCACGGGAGCTTATTCAGTACAACTGTTCCTTTATTAATGAATTGCAACCCAATTTTAACTGGAGGAAGCTGGCAAGGAGGAAAAAAAATTGGAAACCCTTTTGCCAGCATGCTCTGTTTGCCGCTGCCTTTCATTTACATAACTTCAAAGTGATGCATTTTTTAAACCAACCTATTTTCAGGTCTGGCTGGACTGCATGGGTGCGTGGACATCCACGCGGATGTGGCATCTCTCTGTGTACACCCGTTGCTGCTGCAGGGTGCAGCAGCTCCCGGGCAGGGCTGGGATCCACCATCCTGCTGGGTTGGGACATGGCTCTCCACGCTGTGCTGCCGGAGATGCTGCTGGCTCACTTGGGTGCATGTCACCGTCAGCTTATGACCTAGTGCCAGCCAGTCTCTACAACGCATCCCTGGGGCCCCGATCCTGCCCTGGCCCATCCTCCATGGGATGGACCAAGGGGCTCACGGAGGACGCCCCAGAGAGCAGGGATACGTGCTGCTCCCATCCTGTGCGGGTCCTGCAGGGCATCGCTGGCCCCTCGGGGTCCCTCTTTGCCTCCCTGCAGCATCGGGGGAGTCGCGGGCATCGCCGCCGCTGCCGCCACGCGCCAGGGAACCAGGGACATATGCTGCTTTTTCACGCCGCGGAAACACCACCTGCTCGGCTTCCTGCTCAGCCCCAGGCAGGAAGGGAGGGGAGCCCACGGCCCCAGTGCCCCCCAGCATAGCCCCACAGCCCCCTGCACCCAGCAGGGCTTGGCCTCTCCCTTCCAGCTGTGAGCACCCATGGGTGGCCTGGGCTCTGGAGCACCACGGGAAGGCACAGCTGATCCCCAGCACTGTGCGAGCAGAGAGAGCTGAGAGCAGCTTCCCAGCCCTGTGGTGTGCCAGGACCCAGCCCGATGCCAGCACCCACCACTGACACCCTCCATCAGCTCCTTCCACACACGGGAGAGGTGCTGGGATAGGGGGGAGCCTTATGGATATTCATGAGCAGAGAGTTCACTGATCAAAAGACGCAATCCTGTTTTCCTTTATAATATATCTGGTTAATACAGACTTAATGAACAAATGAATAATAAATTAGACCAATTTTGTTTTCTTTCTTCTTGGAAAGGCGGGCGCAAAGGGGACTCTGTGAGGGTTTGATTGATAGCAGGGGCTTGCTGGGAGATCTGCTCCTCAAACCCTTATTAAATATGAAACAAATAACGGTGCAATTGGTTTAATCTTGTTGAGGTGGTGGATGCTGGCTGGGCAGGGGGAGAGGAGAAGGAGTATGGGGAGGAAGAGGGATCCTCCTCTGCCTTCACCCCACACCGAGGCAGGGCTCAGGTGCCCTGGCAGGGTGCTGGGCAGCTCAACGAGGTTGCACCATTAACCGGAGCAGGGTGTGGGCACACGCTGCAGGAAGCAGCCGGCACTGCATGGCACCGTCGTGGCACCGTCATGGCACCGTCATGGCACCGTCATGGCACGTGGCCCAGGGTGATGCAAAGGCATCACGAGAGGATGGAGCAACGACTTCATTGCACCAGCTGGATCAACGCAGGGTCTTCCAGGCTCAGCAGGGTGATGTCTGAGGAGCTGCCACCAGAAGAAGGACAAGATTACAAGCTCCATCAGGGAGATGAGTTGTGGCCACCTCCCATGGCAGCCACAACCCCAGGATGGCGAGGAGTGTGGGCCCCTGCATGGCAGCACAGCTCACTGAGCCGGCACTGCCTGTGCTGGCACGGCTCATTACAGCCTCAGGGGTCATGTCACATCCCATCTGCTGATGGGAAGCTCTGGGAGAAGGTGTTGAGTCACGGGCAACTGGCACATCCTCCACCTGGCAGGACTGTGGGAAGGCGGCTGCCCAGGGCAAAGCCAACTCTGGCCCAGAGTGTTTCCCTAGAGAGCACTGGGGCTTGCATGCAGGTTTCCAGGAATACAGATCCCTTCCAGGAACACAGAAACACCCTCCTGGCCTCCAACAGGCTTCAGGGTCTAGGCTTCATCCTGGTCCACACCCAAAATGTCCCACCGAGCTGCCTGAACCACTTGGACTTCCTGCAGAGCCAGTGACGGGAGCATCTTGCCCTAGGACCACAGCAGCCTCCTCTCCCCACGTGAGGGTGCTGGGCTCCTTGCAGGGTGATGGACATGGGTGTCATGGGGGGCTTTCCCATGCCCAGCACCCTTCTGCCCTGCCAGGAGGGGCCAAGCAGTGAGTGACTTTAGGTGGGTGCCAGCACCTTGAACCACCCAGGATTGCCTTACAGCACCCAGCCTCTGCCAGGGCAGCAGGCTTGTTGTGGAAGCTCCTCATCTCCAGGTAGCTTCCCATGGCCATGATTTTAATCAAGAAAAGGAAGGAATTCCCAGCTGCCGTGAGCTTAGGACCGCTCCAGCTGCCTTGGCCCAGCCTTGCTCCTTCTCTTTGAGGCTCAAAGCCCCTCACTGGAGGCCAGGCCGTGGTGGGAAGCCAGGCTGGGGATGAAAGTGCCGCTTACCTGCTTACTTCTGCTCCAGTGCCCAACGAGCAGCAACACATGGATTACCAAAAATAATTCCCCCTAGAAAAGGAGGGGGAAAGAAGAGAAAAAAAAAAAAAAAGAAAAAAAGAAAAGGAAGCCTGTGCTGTGGGAACAGCCGGCTAACCTTGAAAGCCTCTTACCTGGCTAGATTTAACTGCCTTTGTTGCTGCATCAGCCTGAAAAATCCCCTCTTGCATCGTGTCAGTGCTGCTGGCAGCTCGGAGCCGCTCCCCGGCCCTTTGTAATGAAAGGCGGCTCTGTGCGGCGCGGCAGCCGGGGCTCCGCTGCTCCCCGCGCCGGCTGCTCCCCTGGGACACCCAGCTCATCTATCGCGCTGCTTTTCTGTGCAGGCCTGTGCTCCGTGTGCACGGGGCTCCAGAAGTGACCTGGGGAGGAACTGCCTGTATTAAACACTGGCCCTGGCATTAACTTATCTTCTGCCTCCTTGAACCTGCTTATCACTCTTATCACTGTGATCCGAATTGCAGCACTTCCAGCTCGCTCGCAAAGTGGCGTTTCTGAACCATATCTCCAATCTATTAATTAATGGCTTTATTAATGCTAGAGGAATGACATGCATTGGGGCTGGGGGCACGAGGGGTGGGGGGGGCTTGGGTGAACCCAGTGTGTGAAGGTGGAGCCGAGGGCTGTCCTGGGGGATTGGCACTGGTGGGACACTCCCACCACTCCTGTTCCCATCCTTTTCCCAGGGCAAGACCCAAGGCCACCTCTGCCACCATAACTCAGAGCCTGGCATCTGTGCCAGACTCCAGCCAGCATCACTGTGGGGCTGGGAGTGAGCAGGGGATGAATGGGACCAAGCCTGGGTGCCATCTGCACTTTCCCCTTGGAGTTTTCCACCACTTGGCCCCAGCCCTCAGAGATGAAGGGGGAGCCAAAGCAGTTGTAAGGCATCAAAGGCAGACATGTGTATGTGCATGGGGTGCAACACCAGCCCCAATGGCCCCTCTGAGTTGGCGTCATCCGAAAGTGTGAGTGACAGCCACCTTGCCTGGGAGCATCTGGCAGAGGTGGCAGTACCCAGCTGGAGGACATGGAGGGGTGTTCACATTTGTGGCTTTGGGGACCTGAGTGCATCGCGGCGCCCTGGGCTGCATCACCAGTGCTGGATGCATCTGCAGCACCCCATTGCCGTGTGTGTGGGACACTCACAGCCCCTTCCCTGGACCTGCCACCCCTCAGTGGGCAGCAAACGGGAAAGAGGACGGTGACAATGCTCCACCCTGGCTGAGATGTTTTGGTCTGTCTCCCAGGGTGGGCATCCCTGTCCCAGGCCCCTTGTGCTTCTCCCTCTCAGGCTTTGGCCCACATCTGGGCTGTGACCTCCATCCTGGGCTATGTCCCCATCCCCGGCTGGGCTCCTCCTGTGCTCAGAGCGGCCTCGGGAGTGGGGGGTCCCGGGGGATGTCGGGCGGTGCGGGGGGGGCGAG
>WBMZ01007527.1:0-21524 GCA_013400975.1 Atrichornis clamosus | reverse complement strand
CCGGGGGTGTCCCGGGATGTCCCCGACCCGCCCCGGCCCCCGCGGAATCCCCGCGGCTGCCCCGGCCCGGGCCCTCCCTCCGGGGCTGCCCCGCGGCCGCTTCAATAACCCTTCACGGAAAAGCGAACGCCCCCCGCGCCGGCGTCCCCGGCGCCTCGCGGGGCTCCGCTCGGGTCCCCGCTCACCCCGAGCCCAGCGCGGAGGTTTCTGCTGGTTTGAGGGTGCGACGCTTCCCTGGGTCACTTCTCCTTCCTTCAGCCCGGCGGGGCAGGAGGAAACTTCATCCATGGACGGGAATCAAAAACTGGGTGAAGACCTGGGCTCCAAGAATTCCAGGGGGGTCCCGGAAGGGCCGGAGCAGGGGCTGGGAAAGGGCAGGAACCTCGTGCTCGGAGCTTTTCTCAGTTGATAAAGCCAAGGTGAAACAAAACCTCCAGGGGCTGAAGCATGAGAGCGTCAGATCCTGCAGCTCATGGGGAGAGGCTGGAGAAGAGCCCAAGATGAAGTTGTGAGATTTTTTCTTCCTAAATAAAAACAGAACCCCTCATTCCAGCTATTTTTCCATGTTTCTTTCCCCACTGTGGCAGAATGGAGCCCATGACAAAGCAGAGCAGAGCAGGGGACCCTTCTCCAGACGAGTTTTAGCTTCAGAATTGTGTGGCTGCCCCTTCAAAGAGCTTTGTGAAGGACAGAATACCAGGACAGATTTACAAACCCTGCTGCAAAGCCTGGGCTGGGTTGTTAGAGCAGCTGCTGGGTGCCATGGAGAGGATATTGATGGATCTCATGGATCTCTGAGACCAATCAATAGCACAGCCTTGCTGCCAGCACCAAACCCACAAGGCCTCTTCATTCCCAGCCCTGCAAGAATTGAATTTTGGAGGCCTCCAGGCTGAGGGCAGGGCCACAAATCCCGTCTTGGGCATAAAGATTGAACTCTCCTGAAGAGCCGAATTCCTTGCTGCAAGAATTCCCGCTCAAAACCAATCCATTTGTGCTGTTTGCTGCAGGAGGAGGGGAAATCTCCCACCTTTCACCTGCCTGGGCCAGACACAGCCACAGGAGAGAAAAAAGAGGTTTTCAGCCCCATTTTCAGGCAGACCCTCAGAGTGGCACTAACACAACCCACAGCAGGAGATTTTCTTTTAAAACCAGCATTGCCCCTGGAGAAAAACACAGCTCCCAGCTTGTGCTGGGAGTGCTCATGGATTAGGGGGATACAGGAAGGTCCTGCACCCCAAGATACTTTCAAGACAGATCCTGTCAGAAACCAAGAGGAGCACTGAGGTTTTTCGACACTTCCCAGGATACAAACTGGAGCTTACTGAGCTGAGCTTCCACGGGTTTTTGCAAGCAGAGTAAAGGATGCTGTGACTGAAATCTTTAACTGGCATTTATTATCAAAGTCGTACTGTTCACATCTGTCATGTCACCGAGATGCCACAACTACAAAAGAAGATTGTGCACATGGCAGTTCCAATGCAAAACCAGTAAAATGGGGCTCCATCGGTTAAAAAAAGGACTTAAAATTACTCCAGAAAGCAACCGGGCTGCTCGGAACACCTCGACATCCAGTCAAATTAAGATGGTTAACAAGAAAAAATACAAATTCCCAAGGCTGGATCCCAGGGCTGGGCTGGGGGCTCCCTACGCGTTGCGGTCGATCCGGACGTCGATCTCGCGGCCCCGGAGCTGGATCCCGTTCATCATCCGGCACGCCCGCTCCGCCACCTCCGGGGACTCGAACCTCACCACCCCACAGCCCTTGGACTTCCCGTTCTCCATCTTGATGTCAGCGTAGAGCACGTGCCCTGGGGGACAGCACAGAGCAGGCTGAGCCTGGAACACTCCCTCCGCTCTCCAGCACATCCCGAGTTCCCACGTCAGGGATTGTTTTCTGCCCTGGCTTCGAAATTTTGAAGTCTGGGCTGACTTGGGTGAGTTGTTTCAAGGGAGTGGTCTCAGGTGAGGAGGTGGATTGATCCCAGCTCAAGCAGGAGATGGAGGGAGCAGAGCACAATTCCTGTCTGGAATGGCAGCACCCTTCACGTCACAGCTGAGGCTGGGGCTTGGTTCCCACAGAATCATGGAATTGTCTGCGTTGGAAGGGACCCTAAAGATCATCCAGTCCCACCCAGGGACACCTCCCACTATCCCAGGGTGCTCCAAGCCCTGTCCAACCTGGCCTTCGATACTTTGAGGGATGGGGCAGCCACAGCTTCTCTGGGAATTCCATCCCAGGGCCTCACCACTCTCACAGGGAGGAATTCCTTCCCAATATCCCATCTAGCCCTGCCCTCTGGCAGTGGGAAGCCATTCCCTGTGTCCTGTCCCTCCATTCCTTGTCGCAGTCCCTCTCCAGCTCTCCTGGAGCCCCTTTCGGCCCTGGAAGGGGCTCCAAGGCCTCCCAGAGCCTTCTCCAGGCTGGACAATCCCAACTCTCAGCTTTGCCACCAGAGAGGAAGCACCAGTTACTGGGAATTGGAGTCTGGGAACAGCAACTGCTGCAGGAAAAGCCCCTGAAGCTGCACAGCAACACCTCAACACTCAGGGCCTGACTCCGAAGTTTTAAATTATTTTTGAAGGACAGATTTCCCAGAGAGCTCTGTCCATCCAGATGTGAAGGACCTGGGCAGCTGCTTTTCAGCAGCTCAGCATTTCCCTGTCTCTGTTCCTAGAGGCTCATCCACAGGATAAACCCAACCCTGAGATGGAGAAGGGGACAAAAGCTTTGGAAAAGAAGGTGGTAATTGGCTTAATTGGTCATTATTCATAATCATTCCTCAGAGTGAGAAAAAAGAACAACTTACCACATTCATTAAATTTATCTTTCAGCATTTTCCATGTAAAATCAAAAGGCAGCTGTGGGAAGAGAGGAACAAACCATTACTGAGGCTCTGCTGAACAACTTCCAGACACTCCCAACTCCCCAAAAACGTCTCCCAGGATGGGTTCCACCCTGGACCAGCCACTGCCACAGAACCACGGAGTCACGGCCAGCCAGGAGCTCTTCTCCTGGTAAAGAAATGGCTCAGACTCCCAAAAAATCTGGCACCATCCAACATCAGACATTGTGACTAAAATCTGAGCATGGATGAGATCAACACATCAGCCCCAATGAATGCCACGGGTGGGAAAGGGGAGCGGGAAAAGGGCAAGCAGGGAAAAGGGTACTCACATTCCTGACAAATATCTGGCAGGCTTTCCGGGCCACCCCAGCCGCAGGGCCTCCGGCTCCTCCCAGGGATCCTGCAAAATTGCCTGCAAAGTTCCCCCGTTCCATGTCCATGGGCCTCTCGAAATTGCCGCCCATGGCCAGTCCCATGCGCTCTATTCCCGCTCCCATGCCCTGGCCCATGGGAGGCCCCATCCTCTCCATGTTGGCGGCTCCCAGGCGCTCCAGGCCCATCCTCTCCATGCCGGCGGCGCCCATCCGCTCTATCCCTATCCTCTCCATGGGAGGGGCTCCGATGCGGTCCAGGCCCGCGGGCATCCTCTCTATCACCTGGCCCATTCCCGCGCCCATCCCGGCCGGCACCATGCGCTCGATCCCTATTCCCATCCTCTCCATGCCCGCCCCCATGCGCTCCACGCCGGAGCCCATCCTGTCCATGGCGGTGCCCACGCGGTCGATGGCGGCCCCCATGCGGTCGATGCCGAAGCCTATTCCCGAGCCCATCCGCTCGATGCCGGAGCCCATCCTCTCCATGGCCGGGCCCATCCTCTCCAGGTTGGGAGCGATGTGGTCGATGCCCAGCGGGGCCATCCGCTCGATGCCGGAGCCCATCCGCTCCACGTTGGAGCCCATCCGATCCAGCACCAGCCCCATCCTGTCTATCTCGGAGCCCACTCTCTCCATCCCGTGCCCCATCCCAGCTGGGATTCTCTCTATTCCCGAGCCCATCCGATCAATGCCAGGTGCCATCCTCTCAATCCCAGGAATGCTGGCATTTCCACCACCTGGAACACAACACGGAGATGATCAGAAATGGCACAGGGACAAGAAATCCGTAACAGCTGCTCACTCTGCTGGAATAACTTCCCATCGCTCGGAGCAGGGACTCACTCCAGGTGCTCTGGATCTGCAGGATATGAGGCAAACTCATTTTGGATGCTCAGGTGAGACCCTACCTGCAGAGCTGCTCCAGCCCTGGGACCCCAAAATCAGGATGTGGAGCTGCTGGAGAGAGGCCAGAGGAGTCACGGAGCTGCTCCAGGGGCTGGAGCCCCTCTGGAGCCAGGCTGGGAGAGCCGGGGGTGCTCACCTGGAGAAGGGAAGGATCCAGGGCCTAAAGGGGCTCCAGAGGCGCTGGAGAGGGACTTGGGACAAGGGATGGAAGGACAGGACATAGGGAATGGCTTCCCACTGCCAGAGGGCAGGGAGAGATGGGATATTGGGAAGGAATTCCTCCCTGTGAGGGTGAGGAGGGAATGGACTGGATTTCCCAGAGAAGCTGTGGCTGCCCCATCCCTGAAGTGTCCAAGGCCAGGCTGGACGGGGCTCGGAGCACCCTGGGATAGTGGGAGGTGTGGAATTGCAGCTCAGATTGCTTGGAAGCATCCAGCGTCCTGGGCAGAACTCCCAGCTTGCTCCTGCCCAGCCAGGGAGAGACTGGCACAAGAAAAGTTTGTCCAAACCTTGAGCTAGGACAAGCAGCACTAGTTTTTAAATGAAGAAACAACAGCAGTAAATGTTAATAAATTATTTCTTCTTGGAAAGGCAGCAGCGTTGGGAATTTGCGTTTAGAGTCTCCCAGGAAAGGGCAAAGCCAGTTCCTGGTTCTTAAACGTTGGGATTTGGTCATGAAACCAAGGAAATCATATCTGGAAATTGCTGGGGGAGCTCTGTCTGCTTGGAGATATTTGGGTTCAGCTTTGCTGCAGAAATCCTGCAGGTTTGAGTCCTTCATTCCTGAAATTGTCCAATACTTCCTGGGAATGTGCTTGGAAGTTAAATGTGATACAGGCAGCAGCAGGACTTTGTTTTTACTGACAAAAATTAACATCATTTCAACAACAGCATTTAAAAAATGCTGCCAGCAAAGCTGAAATCTAAAAATCCTTGTTTTCCATAGCCTTCCAGTATTTTTTTCCAGAAGTGTTTTAATGCATAGTATCCCTTATTTATTTCAAGATTATAGCGCTCAGAATTATTTTTATTATGCTGCAATATATAAATATATAAATAGATAGCATCACGCTATAAAATATTACAAATTAAGTGTATCGGGACTGTTAGAAGTTTCCTGTTCCATCTGAAATCCACCTCCCAGCCCCATTACTGGTGCATCCTTCTGCACTCTCTGAATACTTAATTCTGACCAAATTCCTACAGCAAATATAAAACAGAACCTGGATTTTGATCTCCAACACCCCCATGATTTTTATGAGCAGCTCAGGCATGGAAAGCAGGCAGGAAATGTATTTAGTATTTCATTTTCTGTACTCACCTATTCCTCTCTCCAAGGTCTCCCCAAAACTCCGAGACATTCCCATTTCATTTCTTCCGAATTCTCTCTCAAATCCGCCCCCCATGGCACGATCCATCTCTGGAAAGGTGAAGTTGGGGAAGTTTTCAGGGGTCTCAGTGACTCCTTGGAGAACATTCCCAGCACAGCCAGGGTTTGGTGGTTTTCTCCAGGTCCTTTCGCTGTGTCTTCACAAGCCCAAAACCCCAAGGAAAAGCAGGACTCATCCCAAACATCTGAGGCTCTGGAAAAGCCTTTCTGGGGATGCCACAGGGACAGAATCTCTTTCCCAATTAACCCTCCAGGTAACACCAAGAAATCACTTTTTGTGCAGCTCGGAGGCCGCGAGGGACTTGGGGACACAACGGCAGCTGGAAAAGCTGCAGGTGATCCCAAAAAAGGCTGAGAAAGGCTTCTGGAAGAGGGAGCACTTCCAGGGAACACATCAGGAGCTGGAAGTACAAAAGCCCAGTGCCTACCACTCATCCTGCCCATGTTCATCCCAGCTGGGAAGCGGCCGATGTTCTCCATGCCACCGAAGGGACCTTCCATTCCTAGAAAACAGATTTTCCAGGGATTCCTTAGCAATGCGCTTCAACTCAACACTGCAGATACAGAAGCTGCTCCCACAGAACATTCCCACAGATAACTCGCTACCAGCAATTCCCAAAACAGAGTCAGAACGTGGACACACCGCTATAAAAATCATGGAATCAGAGCGGTTTGGGATGGGACCTTAAGGATCATCCATTCCCACCCCCAGGGATGGCACTCCCTAGATCTCCTGAACTAAGGAGAGCACAGGTCATGTTTTACGGGATGCATCTACCCTTCCCACACACCTGCAGCAGTTTGAATCCCCAAAAAGGAACAAATTGTCAGGAAACTGGTGACGATTTCCCAGCGCCAATTCCTGCCACACCCACCCAAGTCCACAGGGAGCCCGAGGTACAAAGAGACCAAGAAACTCAGCTTACCTCCCATTTTATTCATTCCAAAGCCCATGCCTTCCATTCCCATTCCTCAAAATAAAAGAGAAAGCTTTATATAGCAGATGTCACTCCATGAATTTCAGCCAAAGGCTGGAGAAATCAAGACCACGCAACACGTCCGTGCTTTGCACGGAAGAGCTCACGTGGGATAACTCTGAGGAGATTCCAACATTCCTGCTCAGAAAATCAAGCAGCAAAGGGGAAAAAACCCACTGGCATTTAGGAATTGAAAGCTGAATGTGTGCTACTTTTTAGGTGGCTCTTTGAAACTTGTGCTTTTTCACCAGATCCTCAAAAAAGATTTGCAAGCCCACTAAAAGTGTGAAAAGTGAGAGATGCTTTTCCAAGTTTCATGGATATTTGCAGTGTCTGCTGCTCACGCTCAAGAGTCAGAAAATGAGAGCTGTGTCTTGACCACAGTGAAAAAAAAAATTAAAAATGGAGCAGTTGGTTAAATTCAAATTTCCATTAACAAAAAAAACTCATTTGGCTTTAACATTCCTAATAAACTTCCAACTTTTTGGGGAGGCAAAACAAAGCTAGCTACCTTCTACACAGCTTAAAGCTCTCATGAAACAAAAGCATAGGAGTAATCTTCTTACCTCCAGGTCCCATGTTGCCCATTCCCATGCCTTTGTTTAAATGATTTGCATCAATAGGTTGACCTCCAGGTCCTAATCCCATGCCAATACCACCAAGACCATCTGAAGAAAATATTCAGATATCAAAAAAGCCTTCTTTCCATAGTTTGACAAAACAGCAAGTTTTATTTCTTAAGTAATTGACTTTCATTCTCCAAAAAAAGCTTGCTGTGTCCCCCTGTGGGGTGTGCACTTCAGGCAGGTGAGTGTGTAGTCAATCAAGAGGAGATGTGTCTTGAAACAGGCTAAAAACTATCTCCAATTGGTTGGTTTCCAGAATCCATTTTCCATCTTAATGCTGAGAAAACTTGGTTTGGAGCAGACTCCCGAAAAACAAGTGGCTTGAACACTGCTCCCTTTGTGCTCCTCAGCTCAGGAGAGTGGAGTGGGCAATTTGGGAGGAAGATCTTCTAAAGCTTGGCACAAAATGCCCCTGCACTGGCAAATGGCTCACTGCCACCTTTGCCAAGGTTCTTCCCTTGCAGGGGAGAACTGAACCACCTGGATCAGCCTCTGGATATCTGACAGCCACCTATGGAATTGCGAGCACACAGCCAGCCTCTGTCTGAGCGAACCAAACACGGCATCAATGTCAATCTTCCTTAAGGATTCCCCAGCCCAAGGAAAGAAGAAAAAGCCTTTTTTTTCCTGAAGCAGGAAGAAAGTTCTCTGCTTGCAACGAACAACAGTTTAATGGCATCCTCAGCCTGGAAGGATTCCCTCGTTTCCAGCTCAGCATGGAACACAGGAGCGTTGAATCTTGTTTTAAAACAGCACAAGGTCCCCCTTCCCCACCCCAGGAAAGGCCAAAAGCCAGGCTTCCAGTGGGATTTCGCGAGTTTTATCCCAAGAGAATGGAACTGGAACCCAGTGAAGAAGAGGAAAATCGTTACAGTGATGCTGCTGCTGAGGAAGGCTCTGCCAGGCACAGGAAGCTGAGCTAGGGATGGACTAATTAATGATCATTAACACTGGGCGATTTAGCAGCACACAGCAGGTCTGGTTCCCAAAAGCCAACAGCATCTATCTGAATCCATAGATTCCCAGAATCCCAGACTGGTCTGGGTTGGAAAGGACCTTAAAGCTCACCCACTTCCACCGCCTGCCACGGGCAGGGGCACCTGCCATGGACCAGGCTGCTCAGGACAATTAAAATTACATTAAACAGCCCCAAATTTGCCGCAGTTAAACAAACTCAGCCTCTGCTCTCCAATCCCAACTCTGCCTCCCTTCCAATCCCAACTTTTCAGTATTTCCAGGATCTCATCCCAGCACGGCCAAGGTTGGAAGGGACCTTTGGAGGGCTCACCCCGAGCTGGTGATCCCACATCACATCCACAGCTTTGGAGTATTCCCAAGGATGGAGACTCCACAGGATCTCTGAGCAAACCCTCCCAGTGACGCTTCCTTATATCCAGATGGAGTCTGGGGGGTTCCACTGCTGTTTGAGACTTGATCTTTTAATTGAGTCAAACCCCAGCCTGGGGCAGCCAATTGTTTTGAATTTCCAGTCTCCTGTGGTTTGGTCGGTGCTTTCTGCCTCTTGCACCCCCAAAAAGAGCCTGGTCCCCTCTTCTTCCCAGATTTCTTACATTGGTAGGATCCCCTTCAGAAATGGGAAGAGCTGAGAGAATCCTAGGTCCTCAATTCCCTTTTAATTAAAGGGAAAACATCCCATTCCCAGAGAACCATCACACAAAAGGAGGTGCACTCACTTCCACTGACTGATTAATTACGTTTCCATTAAATCCCACTGTTAATTGAAGGCACTGGGATCTTGGAATTGCAACTGGGAGATCTGGAAGCCTGGAGAAGGTGAATGTTTTAAGACAAGCTTCTGGCCGTGAGCTGAAAGAAGTATCCAAAAAACCACTGAGCAGCTCTTCTTCACTATTCCCCCTTCTGATGGTAGTCAGGAATTTGGATCCCAGTTTTCCAGTCTGAACCAGAGTCTTACTGGGGCTGGGACCGGATCCCAGTTGCTGACCAGCCAAACAAAAAGCAGGTGTTGAACCATGCAGGGGACACTTACGAGGGAGTTGCTGGGGTCTCTCTGGAGGGAAGAAATCTCCTTTGGGAAAGGCTCGCTCGTCCTAAATGGAATTCAAAACATTAAAGTTGGCAGGAAAAGTAGGAAATTATTTCCTGGTTTTTAAAATTTGTAATTAAAACACCAAAACTGCAAGTTAAAGCAGTCTTCACTGCATTTTTGAGTTGTCTTTTTGACAAATAATCAGAATTACGCTTCCCTGATGGCATCAGCTCAGCAGGAATGAGGCAAAGCCCGCATTTCCACCTCTGTATTTTGATCCAACCTTGAAAGCACAAATCCCCCCCAATCAGGAGTGCAATTCCCAGTTCAGGAGCAGCAGGAATGGGAATGTCCTCACCATTTTGACGTGCATGGGTCTGTCAAACAGCAGCTGCCCGTTGAACATGGCTGGGGGTGTTAAGGATCATGGCTCGAGCACTGAGGGGGAGCACAAAAACCCCTCAGGATTATCCCAAATCCTTCTGCCTTCTCCAAAAAAAGCTTTGAAATCCAGATATAGTGAATATCTTGGAATATTCAAAGAATGGCTTTTTGAAATTAAAAAATGATAAAAACACACTTCTGGTTAAGAGGAAGTTCACTAAAAGGTCACCCAAAACCTGACTCCAAACCAGCCCAAGTGCTCAAATGTTTCATCTGTCACTTTATCCATCTGAAACAGGAGAAAACAGGGAAGAGTTCCCTATCAACACCCAAATACTGAACTACGCCGTGCTCGTGAATCCTTTGTTCAAGTCTGGCTCCCACAAGGTTTAGTAGATGGACATGCAGAAGGGAATTAACATTCCAACAGAAACTTTGGGAAGGGAAAGGGGGAAGTATTTCCCTCCTTTCCATATCATAACCAGGAGTTGAGAGAGCAGTATCTGGATTTTATTGCTGTTTGACTTCTATGCAGCAAATCATTGCTTGGACAGTGCAAGGACACAGGGAACAGAACGGGATTTGTTCCATTCCACACAAATCTTTTCACAAAACTGCATTTTAATACTACTTAAATAATACTACAACCTAAAGAGAGAAAGTCATTTGGGATACAGCTATCCATGTGGGAAAGAGAATCCCCTTTGCTGATGTCCTGAGCAAACAGCAGCAATTCTTTCAGGATGGAATTTTTCCTGTTTCAGTTTTCCTGACATTTTCCATCCACTAGGACTTGACTTCCCATGACATGGCAATATCCTTACTTGGAATACAACAGCTCCTTTCACCCTGCCTGGTTTCCCACGTTACTTGCCCACAGTTCCCAGGATTCTCCCCAAGGATACAGATGGCCTGGACAGCCTCGATGGCCTGCTCGAAGGTGACGGTGCCGATCCCACGGCTTTTGCCATCCTTGTCCTCCAGGATGTCTGCCCTGACCACCACTCCAGCCATGCTGAACACCTCCTTCAGCTTCTTCCAGCCCACCTTGTAGTCCAGCTGGAAAACAAGGGATCATTGGAAATACAGGAGAGATTTCCATGAAAAAACAGCTTTAGCGGTCTTGGTTCCTTTCCTGGTGTCAGTGTTTAAAGGGTGGTCACAGAGAGGAGATAAAATGTAATGAGGGAAATTTAAACAGTCCAAGTGCTGAGGTTTGCTCAGAAACACCAACTAACAGACACAGGGACAGCTTCATGCACAGCCTCCTCACACAGATGAAATTCTCCTGGAACTGAATCCAAGGCTTTTCCTTCACCCAGTTGGGAGTTCCAGCCCGCAGGAATTTCCAGCAGGAGGACCCCCCAGCACTTACATTTGCCACGAAGACAGTGCTGCCCAGCCTGCCGGCCTGCAGGGCGTGGATGATCTCGTTGGGGATGTTGGGGTTGTTGAGGATGCTGGGGGGGATGTTGATCATGCCAGGGCCCCCGGGGCCGGGCCCGATGCCCATCCCTCCCGCTGCCATCACCTTCTGCATGGCCCTCCTGGCGTGTTCTCCGTCGGGGTCCTGCGGGACACACACACGCTGATCTTAGAAACAGATCTTTGAGGCGTTTGAGAAAAGAGCTTGTTCTGTGGAATTGTGTGTGGAATCCATTCATTCGGATGCAGAATGAAAAGGGAAGTTAGTCAGGAACAAACAACACCCAAGGAGGTTTCTCTGATAAATCACTAACAAGTGCAATTAAAGCCCATCTCCTGCTTTGTCCTCTTCCTTAAATCAGTCTTGATAACAATTCGGCAGAGTTAAAATTACTAAAAAAAGATGGACTGGGTTTTTTTCATCCTATGTAAGTCCTATTTTCTGACAATTATTGAGCCAGCCATAAATCCTAACCCAGAGCCTGCCCTTCCCACCCCACAAACTGCAGAACAGATGCACTTCTTACTTCTTTCACTTTCAGGGGCCTCCCACCCAGACTGTGCTTGTTCAGGACCTCGGCAGCCTTTTTCATGCTTTCTTCCATCTTGAACTCCACCACACTGTGGGGACACAACACAGCTCAGGATGTTCCATGTTTGAACACTTTCCCTGGATTTTTGCTATCAATTCAAAACAGAACTTACGCGCATCCCTGACGAGGTGATTTCCCAGGCCAGTCACGGGGAGGAGGGAAGAGAGAAGAAATCAAGTGAATGAAAGCACAAATCACACATCAACTATTTTAATATTAAAGCCAAATCACATCAGTTAAGCCCTACCAGCGAAAATAAAAGTAACCTTACACAGGAAAGCCTCCAATACTGGAATTCCTGAATTTCTTATGCCTTAACAGGATTAAACTGGGGTTTCTGAGGCTGTAACAAACAACTACATCCCGACTCTCCAAGAAAAATACCACACGCTTCCTGTGACCTGCTCTTCCCTGGCATACAGCAAAACCCTCCACACTCTCTCACCCTAAATCCATATCCTTCAGGACACTTACGGGTGCTCCTGTTATCCCTGAGCCTGGACTGAAGGCCTCTGAAGGCACTGAGCATTTACATTTAGGAATTTCCCTGACTCTACTGGCCCAGGAAGTGGAGTTTCCAGCACCTGCTTTTACACCCTGGCCTTCCAAATTCAGCCAACCGCTTTTCCAAAGCACAGGAATATTCCATAGCCCTGTCCCAACTGCTGGGCTCCGGGCTCACACCGCCAACGCCAACGGAACGCGGGGAAGAGCGACCCTCAGGCTGCTTCCAGAGCCCCAATCCCACCTCCTCCCAGCCCCAGAGCACTCCTGACCTACCCTGGAGCCACTGCACATCCACACTCTGCGCCTCCCTGCCTCCTGGCCAGCACACAGACACATTTCAGGGAGAAAATCCACAGAAGAAAGCTCTCAAACACTTACCCTTGACTTTCCTTCAGCGTCCATTAAGAGCTCCACGTATGTTACCTCACCAACTACAAATCAGATTCCAGACGACACAGATACCAAGGGAGAAAAGCCAAGAAAACAATGGGAATTTAGAACAATCAACAACCGTGTATGGAGCCTCTGCCTTATAAGAAAGCCCAGAAACACTCCATGTTCTCTAGACCACAAAACGGGACAATTACAGGTATGCAGTGAAGGCTGAAAGCATTGCAATATGTTCTTGATTTTCCTCCACCTCAAAAGCCAGAGATTTCCACATTTCCTGGGTCTTTCATTCCCACTCATTACTTGAGGCAATCCAAACCCATGGGAAAGGCTGCAGGAACAAGTTTCCTTCGCTTTCCAATCTTAGCTCCACAGTCCCGAACTTCAAGGGATTTGGTTTTCTCAGGATTTCAAGACAAAATTGTCCAAAAAGGGAGTCAGACTGAACCAACAGACTGAGCCATCACCGGCTCTTCACTTCAGCAGTTTCTTGTTAAGCCACAATAAATTCCATTTTAGTGGCAATCATTACCATTAAAATCTGCCACATTTGCTCTCACGACAAAACTGTCAGCAGCAAAAGGCAAAAGTCCATGGAAAACTCCAGCTGCACCTTTCCTCACAAGGTTGGGATTGCCTCTTTAGGACCAAATAACCAAGGCATGGAGCTCCAGAATCCAACTACCCACGTGGCTGCTGCCTTTGAAGGGACTGGCATACAGAAGAATGGAATAAACATTTATTAATTTTTTTTTAACTTTTTCTTTCTAGTTTTAGAAGTCCTGGGGTTTAAATTTAACACAGGAGGACTCCAAGCTGCATTATTTGGAAGGTGGAATGTTTTATTTGTGGGAAACCATGAGTGGGAGTATTAATAGTTTAATTTGAGCAAGGAACTCTGCCAGGGACAGAGGAAGGTGTTCAGCCTGACCTCCCACAGGACCAGCAATTTATAGGACACAGAATCACTATGGAAAACTGACAGCCTGGAAGGCCTCTCTTCAAGCTGGAAAAAAAGAGGGAATGCTTAATGAAATCACTGCTTCTTGTTTTTTAATCTCCATTTCTTATTTAAAACAATAATTTAGCAATAACAGCATTCCAGCCAGAGAACACAATATCCAGCTCTCATCCATTCCTGGTTTTGGGAGGACAACGTTTGAGACTGGAAGAGGCTGACAAGTCCCTGTGAAAGGGACAGGGCAGCTTCCCTGGAGTGTCCATCATTATCCAGCACCTAAATCCTTGTTGGTATCAAGGCTAACAAAAGGAATTCCATTCCCTAATCCATCTGAGCTCACGCAGCACACGTGGAATTGTTCCCAAGGCCTGTGTGGTGCCTGGGAGTCCTGGATACTCAGCATTCCCACGAGGTTCTGACGCCATTCAGCTCAACTGCAGCAGCCAGAGTCCAACCAAACTTGGAGCAAGAATGCCAAGGGATTCCACAACGGATGGAGAGAGACAACCAATTCTTCCCAGGTGACCTCCAATCCAAAACCACTCCGAGCCACAGGTTCCAGGTCTGTGACTCCCAAGACTACTCCGGAGCCCCTGGATCGAGTGCTCTCCTCTCCCAACCACTCCTCGGATTCACCTACAATTCTTCCTTCAGATCCACACAAACAACTTCCACAGGAGTTTGCCAAGCTTGAAGATATTAAATCCAACTGAACATTTGCTCTTGTAACCAATCTCCGACTCTGAACCACAAGGTCTCCAGGAATCTCTTGGACAATCAAGTCTGTGCCAGTTTTGCTCAGGGCTTCACGTTCGAGCCTTCCAGACCCTCCCAGTAAACATCACACACCCGCCCTGGAGAGCTGCCTGCCTTCCAAGGACATCCGAACTTCCTGCACAGCCCCGTTCCGGAAAGGCAGGAGGAGGGGAATGACACAATCAGTGCAACAGCTCAGCAGCCAAGACAAAGTCCAGAGGACAGAGCAACTGCAAGGAAAAGGCTTTTCCTTCACCTGGAAAATGTGTGAAAGGACTCAACACAACCCCTCTGCCAGCAGTGTCTGAGCCTGGCAAAGGAAACTTTTTAAAGAAAGTCGGCTGGGTCACATTTTGTTGGGGTTTTCTTCTACACCCACACCACAGAATGCCACAGAAAAGCACCAGGAGCAGGTATCCATCTGGATCCCCCAAGGGGACCTCAGGATGCCAGTAGGTCAGTGCTGAGAGAGGGAACGAGCCCAGAGCTCCAGGGACACTGGAGCTGGAAATGGCCTTGCAAGGGGATGATGGCAGGCCTGAACATTTCTGGGACCGTTCATAAATGCACAGGGATCCAGGCAGAATTTCCCTCTGCCAGAGAACTACAGGATTATGTCAGCAAACATCCCATACCCACAAGTGAGGAAGCTAAACCCAAGCACAAAAACTGCTACTCAGGAGCCCAAGTTTAGTACCAGACCAGCCTCCCAAGGGAGGAAACTTCCAAAAACTCCCGGCTCCAATCACTGCAGGTGTAATTAAGGAACACATTCCCTGTGGTCTTTAACACAGAGGACACAGATTTATGGATTTGTTTACACCTCACACTTGAAAAACTTCAGAAACTCAGCCTTTCCAAAACAAGAGACTGACACAGTTTACTGCAGTAATTAGAAATAAAAACTGAAGACGTCTTCAGTGTTATTTATTACAGTCATTATTCTTCCTTCCCTTTTAAACTTTGTGTCACTTCCCAAAGTTTATCGGCACAGAAAATGCCGATGTTCACGGCAGGCTGGTCCAGCAGAATTCCAACACTGCAGGAACTGCCCAGGAAGCTCAGCTCAGGATGTCCCCAGGGCACCTGAAGACATTTCTGGGAACTCCCCAGAACAAGCTGGGACACAAATACCAACTTTAGGTTGGGCAATTTGACTTTAACAGTTTGTGACAAAGCCAAGAGCTCTGAGAGGTGTGGAAGGTGCAGAGGGGGAAGTGTGAGAAGCACAGAGCTGGGCAAGGGGGAAATGCTTTCTGGCACAAATATTCCTAAATAGGGAAGGAAAACTCCCAACTGTATGGATGTCTCCTCACCTTCTGAAGGAAAGAACTATCAGCAACACGAGTGATCCCAGAGGATCAAAGCTTCACCCTCCCAAGGTGAGCAATGCAGAGCTGCTCACAGCTCCTCCTTGTTTTACAGATGGAAGCTTGGGACAGGCAACCCCTAAAATGTTACGTGGGGGGCTGGGAGAGAAGAGGAGCTTTTACATGGCCAGAGCTTTGGTTAGAAGGGGAGAAGGAAAACGTTCTTCCCAAAGAGAGGCAGAGCAGAGTCAGCAGTTCTTTTACAGATGGGGAAGGGAAACTTCCTTTTTGCACGAGAACACCCACAAGTGGGGATTTTGGCTCTTGAAGAGCTCAGGCAGGAAGGAGGGAGTGAAGAACTGCCTGCAGCCAGGGCAGGACTGGGACTCCTTGGAAAGAGGGTGAAGGCCCAAGGAGAACAGAGCAACTCATCAGAGCCTTTATCAGATACAAGGGGGAGCAGGTCAGGTGTGGAGCAGCCCACTCCTGACTCATCCCTCCCTCTTTGCCTCCCTAGAACTTCCCACTGTGACCAAATCCTGGGCACTGAACCCAGGGGCTCTCCAGTGACAGTGCCACCAGTACTGGGGTAACAGCTGCTGGTACTGGAGTAACACCAGTGCCCACCAGCACTCACACCTGGGACTGGGGACAACAGCAAGGGCACAGCTTCCATCTGTAGGAGGCTACAAAGCTTCCAAACATTCCTGGAGATTCTGCAAGAAGGCAGCATGTGAAGTTTAGCAGCTGCTCTCCAGTTCAGGCCAGAAAAGCTTTGCTGCTGGTCTTCCACACCCTCGGGATGTGATGGAGAGGGGAATGTGGGCACAGCCCTGCCAGCACCAGCAGTGCCAGGCTGTCCTGTCCATCCAGAGATGGGACACGAGCCTGTCCTTGCCTGTGACTGCTCCTGGGCACTCTGATGTCCCTGTAACCACACCAATGGTGGTTATGGATATGTCCATATCCAGACATGATGACAATTATTTGCCTGTTTAAAGCTAATTCCTCTCCTTGGATTCTATGCCTTTTGCTACTTTGGCAGAAAGAAGGTTTAAAATCCAAAGTCCTGTATTTCCTGAAGGAACCAGTAAGTATCTGGAATTCAAATCCCAGTTCTTTCTGATGCCACGGCATCACCTGCCTTCCACCAGTTGCCAAGAACATTCCTATGTTTCTCCCCATGTGTGGGGGACAGATCAGGACAGGTATCCAGCACTCAGTTGTGTTCCTCTTTCAACTCCACTTCCACGGAAAACTGCTGCCTCCAGAAGCCCTGTCCAAATTCCCGCCAGCGATGCTGAGCACGTCAGTTTGTGTCTGCCAGCCAGAACGAGGGAGTTCCAAACAAGAACATCTTTTCATTCCATTACCAACATTCCTACTGCATACCTGTAATTGAGTTTCTCCAACAAATACACGGGAATGCCCGAACCGAGGCACTGGGAGAGAGAGAGGTGGCACCTGGAGCAGCCTGGCCACCCCAGGCGGCAGGGCTCGAGTCTCCTAACCCAGTACTTACTGCTCACCCCACCGGGGCCTCCAGTGCACCCTGCTGCTACCAGAGAGCCCGGCCCTGCAGCAGCCCTCACACCCTGAGGTTCTCCCTCTGGGCACACAGTTCCAGCTGCTCCCAGAACCTGGGACGTTTGGCCTGTCATTCTTCCGCTTACAAAGCAAGGATTCGCACGGTTCGGAGTTTCCTCCGCGGGCACGTTCCTGGTTCTTGGAACTGCTCTGCCGGGGGGCAAGGACTGCGGGAGCTCAAGCACAAGAGGCAGTGACTGATCAGAATGAGCCACAACTGCACAGCAAATCCAAATGCGGCATCTACCAGCAGTCCCGAAAACCAGGAACGATGCTCCCCATTTCAGCCATAAGCCCTGCAGCTGGAAGGAAGAGGTTTCAACGTTCCCCTAGGAGGATCTGCTGGAATGAGCAGCTGAACAGCAAGGCAGGAAACAATCTCAGCCCGGACTTTTCCATCCACGTGAACTGGAGAGAAACCACAAAACACTGGGAACGGGATTCAACAAAGCACTTAGACATCTCCACATCCGGATACTCTGGAAAACCAATGGATCTGGGGTAGCCAAGGAGGAGTTAAGGGACTGTCCATAATTAGGGGCTGTTCAAGCAGCCTTGGAGACTGACACTGCTGACATTACAGAACACCACAGGTGGATCCCAAACAGCCCCTCATGATGGAAGTTTCCCAGTGCTTCCTGTCCCGACAGCCGCTCCTCAGACTCGGTTCCGTTTTGTCTCCAAAGACAAACACTTGCAAACCCTCTGGAACTTTGTTTTCCCCTTCATGAGGCCACACCTCAGACACCTGAGCTCTCAATCCTTCCCAAGCTCCAGCACCATGAACCCTGAGCACTACCGTGGCTGATGCTCTGTATTTAGAAGTGCCCCACAAGAAATGTTGTGTTGGGTTACTCTGAACTTGATATGAAACATTTTCAGGCTGGAGAAGCCAAGGATTTTCTTGCCACTCCACTGCATTTCCAAGGTGACTTGAAAACTAGGAAGCTGGCCATCAGCTTGAAGAAGTAACTCTGATTTAGACTTGTCACCACCTGAGTACTCAGCACCATCTCTTCATCTTCCTCAAGAGATGAAGATGTTCAGGTCAACAAAGGCAGCTCCCATCCACATGGGACAGTTAAATGGAACTGTGGAAGGGGGAACTCC
Source organism: Atrichornis clamosus (assembly GCA_013400975.1). NCBI lineage: Eukaryota > Metazoa > Chordata > Aves > Passeriformes > Menuridae > Atrichornis > Atrichornis clamosus. The sequence goes on along the minus strand of WBMZ01007527.1, from coordinate 3,368 downwards.
ACAAACCTGATTTCCAAAGCCTTGATTCTGCTGCAGCACAAGCCAAAGCACCAACCTGATTGTTCTTTTCTGCAGGTCACCCTTAAATACATTGAACTGCAACCAGATGGCAGAATGACTCTTGAAGTCAGCCCAAATCCCTCGGAATTTGGGGACACGGCTGGACAGCCACACACCAGAGCAGGACATAACTACCCTGAAGGCCCAAAAGACATTAAAATGCTTCAGAAAGTTCTGCTGCACTTCAAAGCTAAAATCTGACCAAAGCCTCAAGTTTGCTCCCTAAGGAAAACACTGCTAATCCCGGGATGAAGCACTCTCAGCCGCATGCCAACACAGGAACCATCCCCTGGAAGGCTGCCAGGCACGGAGCTTGTGCAACACCCACAGAGGCTTCAGGAAGAGCTTTTCCAAACCTCGTGTGGCCAAATCCACCCAGAACTGCAACTGTCGAGCTAGAGACAGAGCCAGGCACAGGGAGGAGGACGAGGCATCCTTGGCCACGTGAGCTGCACTTTACCTTTCTCTTTGACCAGGTCCTTCAGCGACTGCCACTTGACGTCGAAGGGGATGTTGGTGATGAAGGCCCGGTACCTCTTGGCGGGGTTGGCGTAGGGCTCAAAGCGGTTCCCCCCCCTCTTCACCCCCTTCTCCTTCCTCTTCTCGTTCTGGGTCGGTCGCTCGCCCTCACTGCAAGGGAGAGAATCCCACACATCAATTCCTCGGGATGGAGCAGTGCCACCCCTCCAGGTGGGACAAAATCAAAACATGGAATCGTTGAAGCCCAGACTGGTTTGGGTTGGAGGGACCTTGAAGTCCATCCAGTGCCATCCCTGCCACGGGTAGGGACCTTCCACTATCCCCAAGCCCAGTCCAACCTGCCCTTGGACACTTCCAGGGATGGGGCAGCCACAGCTGCTCTGGGAATGCCATTCCAGGGCCTCCCCACCCTCACAGGGAAAAGAGATGAGCAAAGTTTGAGCCATTCATGTTGTTCTTAAAGCTTTCCCCCAAGGCTGCCACACACAGCACCAGTGCAGCGGGACCAAGATTTCCTCAGAGTCAACTGGAAACAGGAAGATCCACTCTTTTCTCCCACATTTATCCCAAGTTTTCAACTTCATCCACTCAGTCTCCTCCTGATGCCCCACACCCTGTTTATTCTCTCCTTAGCTCACTTAAACACCTCCAAATCAAATAAAACCTTGGCCTGCCACATTTTCCATCTTCCAGCAGAATTTTAACACAATAATCTGCATCTCACTCCACACTCAGCTCAATGATTCCCTATCAAAGCATTTTTATTTTCTCCTGCAGTTCACAGAGATTTTGGATGCCAAATTCAAAGCCTCTGTGCTCTGCAACACCCTGAATGTTCTTTTACGTATTTCAGAACACCAGTTCCAACAGGTCAAAAATTGAAAAAAGTGAGAAACAGCTCTGAACCAATCTTGGAAGAAAAAAACAAATCCAAGGGAACAAAATTCCTCAGTTTCAGTCTTACATAATTCACTAATCCAATTAATCTCCTTGTTCACCCAATGCTAGCTGAGAAGATGCACAAACACATCTTCAGAACCAATTCAGGACAACATATCACACAAAAAAGCTGAAGTTTCTCAAATCTCTCTGTACTGAGCTTTTCTCAACTTAAGACCTGTGCAGCCCTGCAAATTCCAAGTCAGAAATTCCTGCTCCATCCCTTCAGGACCATTTCAGTCACTGAACAGACACAGCAGCCTGAAAGGAAAAAAAGGAAATAAGAATGTAGAGGTCTCTGAAGTTTTGTATTTGAGGGGGTTCTCCATTTTTATCACCCACCACCCTGAGCTTTTCCAGACACAGGGATGGGAATTTTCTAGTCTTTCCCTCAGTTAACCTTTTTAAAGCTTCTTCATTAATGAAGTAATTAAACCCCCAAAATTAGACTCAAAATAGGACAATCCTTAATTTCTGTTGGCTAAAGGAAAAACACAAAACGTAGTACTGGTGTTAAAAGCCACACTCAGTTTTTTATGGTTGTTCCTTAAACTGGATTTCTCTAAGGACACTGAAAATGTGTCCACAAGAGCTTTGGTGTTATCCCTGGGGAATGGGAGCTGTGCCACGTGGAGCTGGATATTGCACAGGAAACTGCACCTGGATACACAGGCAAAATCTCTGGAGTCATTCCAAATTTAATGGGGTCAGGAAAAATAAAATCACAGCAGAGATTTATACTGTATTTATACTTCCAGGAACAAACTGGCTCCTCGTGGAGACAACCTGCTGATTCCCTGTTCCCCAGGAGTGGTGGGAACAGAATCCAAGGTGTGAACACCCTTCCCTAGCCCAGGATTCCATGTCCCTGGGATCAGGGATGTCTCTGCTCCTGCTTGGTTGAAGTTGCAGAAGTCAATAAAATTGTGTTTGTCAATATTTGATTTCAGCAGCCCAAAGCACAGTTGGATTATTTTTAATGGAGAAAAAAAAAAAACAGATATGGATTTTTTTTCCCCACGAAGTGACTCTTGGGAAGGTAATCACATTCCCGGTCATGGGAAACACAACCCACAAACTCAAATCTGACCTCGAGCCTGCAACAGAAATCACAGCACACCAGGTTCAACCTGATTCTATCTCGGCTTTAAACCGGGGCTAAACACCCGCTGAAGGGAAAAAGTCCTTTATATTCCATGGATTTGGTATCAAAATCGGCTTTGCCAACTGTGAAATTTTCACTGAGCATGAACATAAGGAAGTGAAAAGCAGCTGAGGCTTTCTGTGTTGTTCCTCCCACTTTTACAGACCCGAACAGCAACACTATTTTTGTTCCAATTTCTGTAACATTCTCCCGACATCAGATATCGGGATTGTGCAACTCCTTCCTGGCACCTTAAACTCTCCCCCTCGAGGTGTTTGTGCTCCTGAACCCCCTCACAGGTAAACCAACCCCAAAACAGAGCACACTCACTTCCAAATCGTGCAGCAGGATGAGGAGGCTGCTGAGAGCAGCCGAGTTATCATAACTTATTGACAGCACAAAAAGTAATTAAAAAGAACATCCCTTGAGCTGGCACAGCCTGTTCCCCCGGGGAGGCTTTAACTCCCCTAAAACCCAAAAGCTTCTCCTAAGGGGATGTGAACGATTCCTGCCCGCCGCACACCGGGCCCAGAGCGCCGGGCCCGACTCCGGCCGCGCTGCGGCCGCGGGAGCCCCGGAGGCGCCTTCGGGGCGGCCCCGCCCGGGATCCCGAGGCGCGCCCGGAGAGAACAGCGGCGGCAGCGCCAGGAGCGACCCTGCACCGGTAACGACCCGGCTGGGGTCCCGCAGGCCCCGGTTCGTCCCCGCGCGCTCAGGCCGGGCCTAGGCGCGGGGAGGCCGCACG